>VXBP01009625.1:3976-26685 GCA_013400115.1 Rhinopomastus cyanomelas | reverse complement strand
ATTTTCGGGTAGTGAGGTGGATTGTAAACTGGCTACAGGGTAGAAGTCAGAGAGTGGTGGTCAATGGGACAGAGTCTAGTTGGAGGCCTGTATCTAGTGGAGTGCCCCAGGGATCGGTGCTGGGACCAGTCCTGTTCAATCTATTCATTGATGACTTGGATGAGGGATTGGCATGCACTGTCAGCAAGTTTGCTGACGACACAAAGCTGGGTGGTGTCGCCGACACCCCAGCAGACTGTGCTGCCATTCAGCGAGATCTGGACAGGCTGGAGAGCTGGGCAGAGAAAAATCTAATGAGCTATAACAAGAGTAAGTGCAGAGTCTTACATCTGGGCAAGAACAACCCCAGGTACCAGTATAGGCTGGGGACTGACCTGTTGGAGTGTAGTGGAGGGGAAAGGGACTTGGGGGTGCTGGTGGACAGCAGGATGACTATGAGCCAGCAATGTGCTCTTGTGGCAGTGCTGATCCTGGGAGCACTTCAGGTCCCAGTGCCTAGGGAAAACTCACGGAGAATATGGTAAGAAACCAAAGAGCTAAAAAACGATCCCTGAAGAAGCCTTTTTAGAGACATGTTTCAAAATCAGTGGGTTTTTTTCTCATTTCTATAGCCTGCAAATTCACAGGTCCCACCGTGCCATGTTCCTGCAGCAGCAGCAGACAGTGCCTTCTCCCAGGAGAAATCCTGCAGGATGCTAGTGGCAAAAGAAGATTCTCCTGGATGGACTTTACCCTTGGGCTCTTCAAAACATGGAAATTTGTGTCGGACATGTTCCAAAATGTGATCCTTAATGCTCAGCACATTGTGTGTGAGAGAAGTGGCCTCCCACCCAGAAGTAAGGGCTGGAGTGAAATGAAAATCCATACACTTTGTGATAATTAGGGATCTATTTTGCTGAGATTGTTCATGGTGAACTCTTTTTTGGGAGTGGGGCTGACCCTCCTGCTCACCAGAAAGCCCAGTGGCTCCAGTACTTTCTGCTCTGCCTGGCGTTGGTATCATGGTCAGCACCTTGAACATCAAGTTCCAGCTCAAAACCATGTCATGGAGGGTCCAAATCCTGCTCACTCATTCCAGCAAGCAGAGCATCCTTGAATTCCCAATAACAGCCTGGCCACGATGAGGATGGGGGGCGGTAGCTATCACTGGCACTGAGCAGTGATGGTTTTGCCCAGCCAATGTCTGAGGCCACGTGTTGTGTCTGGGCGATTTCAGGTCAACCTGTTGTTTCTAAGCAGGTAGAAAGCAAAAAAATCCTATTAAATGGAGTAGTAAGGTGGGTGTTACTTGTAAAACCAGTCACCATCATGGGAATGGGACATGGGAAATTCACAACTGCTTTCCAAAGGTGCTTTTGGAAAGAAAAACTGCTCCTACCCTGAGGAGAAAAAGGGTTATTTAGTGAATTTATGCATTTTGATGGAGCAAATCACCACCTCAGGAACTCAAAGGCTCTCAAGATCCCTCCCCAAGGCTTTGAGCCCAGACACAGCCTACCTGGGGAGGGTGGGACCACCAGTATAAGAGGATTCCAGGAGCCTCAACACCCTCCTAAGCAAGCTCAAAGCAAGAGGGTTCTTGCTGGTGCTGGGTTTTGGTGAGAGGAGGCTGTCCCTGCATGAGTTGTGTGGAAGCTGATGCCAGTAAGTAACTCCCTTAGGATTTGACCCCTTGGAGTTTCTCTCCTGTTTCTCTCTCCTGTGAGGTCTGGGCTGCTTTTTGTGAAGCTTTTCTATGTCTCACTATAGCTGCAGGACTGGGATGGGGCTAGAGAAGCCCAGTGGTGCTGCTTTTCTCATAAATATTAAAGCAGCCCTTGGGCTCAGGTGCAGATGAGGTGTCCTCAGTGTTCCCACACCAGTCTGAGATTTATCATGGATGGATGGAACCAGGCACATCCTGGCTTTCCCAGCCAGTGGGGCTGGGCATTGCTGGGTTCAGGCAAACGTATCCAGCTGCCTGCAGCCAGGAAAATCAGTGCAGCATCATGTCCTTATTAATCTCTCGCTGGGGGAGGTGTGCTGGGCTCACATTAAAGTATGAAATGAAGTAGGCAGGGAATAGGGAGAGCAAATATTAGTGTTCTTAATGGCCTTTTGTTTTACTAGCAAGTCAGTATTAATCACCCCACTGAGGGGAGCCCAATCTGCTAGGGGATGGTTTCTCTGTGCAAAAACTGCTGGAAATTAGAAGAAGGGAGACCTCTGAGCATCTGCACTGGAGCTTGAGTATGGGCTGAGGTGGAGCTAGGGATTCCCAATGTGGACAGCACTAAAAATGCTTGGGTTTGGTTTACTGGAGAGGTAGAATTTCTGCTGAGTGGCAAGAGGATGAGAGATCTTGAATGGGGCTGGGAGCTCTTGGCTGTGGCTTCCTGCTGAGCTGGCATCAGCAATACTCCGTGTTTCAGTTTTCTCTTGGTTTCTGTGCTTGGGCTGATAGTGTTCCAGGAAAGCAGGGAAGGGATTGGGAAGCTGGTGGGCTCTTTTGGGGTTGCCTTGCTGGGAGAACTGGATAGCTGACACGGTTGTAGCAAGGCTGGGCTTGGAGTAGCCCCAGCAGCAGCCAAGGGCTGTGGGCCAGTGCTGGAGCTCAACAACAGAGTGGATTTTTCCAGCTGCTTTTCACAAAAAAAAAAAAAAAAAAAAAAGAAAAGCCAAAAAAAAAAAGCCCTACTCAAAAAGCTTTTCCCCAAAGCTTTGGGAGAGGGTTTCCCTGCACTTTCCTTTCCCTTCAAGGGATGCAGCATCAGCAGTGCTGATTTGGCCCAAAACCACATCTCTTTCTCCCCTGCCAGGATGACTGCACCCTAGTCAGACAGTGCTGGCCCAGGACATGTCCTTGGGAGCTCCAAGCTTGGTCTCGTCCTCAAGGAGACCTTCTGCAAGGAGAATACCAAGCAGATGGACCTGATCTGCACCAAGGGGACCTTGTGCTAATCTCATTTCAGTGTATGCTGAGCTCCTGCAGTCAGGATTAGGCCAACTGCTTGGGCTTTGTTTATATTTTTAAAAGGCTGGTCTGTGACCTTATATGAATCTCTGGCTCTTGTCCGTCTTCTGTAGTTCTGTGGAGACCAAGATGTGCTGGCATGGGCTCGGACATGCTCTGGTGTGGCCAGGCTGGCTATAAATAGGCAGGATAAAATTGGTGGGTTAGGGAGGTGCTTTGTTGACTTTGAAGACTCACAATAATTTAAGTGATCTCCAAAAGCAAAGGTAGATTTGCAGAGGAAATACCTGAGTGTGCCTTAGAACCTGGTGGAGCCTGGCCACAACAATACTCGCTGAGATGACTTGGATTTAAGGATTCCTTCCTATTCCCTGATAGCTTCACACTGGATCCCATTCAATTCCTTGTTTGCTTGGCTCATTCTGGTGCTGGGATGGGGGAACTGAATCTCTGGTTGCTGTGTGTGCCCATCACAAGAGCTGGATGTAATTACAGTATCTCTTCTTGCTGGGCTGATATCAGTGTGGAGCCTGCGAATGTGAGAGCTGAGCCTTGGCAGTGGAAAGGTGAGCTTGCTTGTGTTGCATAGGAAGGGCAAGTCCTGTTTAAGCAACCTGATCTCCTTCTATGATCAGGTGACCCGCCTAGTGGATGAGGGAAAAGCGGTGGATGTTGTCTACCTGGACTTCAGTCAGGCGTTTGACACCGCTTCCCACAGCATTCTGCTGGAGAAACTGGCGGCTCATGGCGTAGACAGGGGGACTCTTTGCTGGGTTAGAAACTGGCTGGATGGCTGAGCCCAGAGGGTGGTGGTGAACGGCGTGAAATCCAGTTGGCGGCCGGTCACAAGCGGTGTCCCTCAGGGCTCAGTTTTGGGTCCGGTCTTGTTTAATTTCTTTATCAATGATCTGGAGGAGGGGATCGAGTGCACCCTCAGTAAATTTGCGGATGACACAAAATTGAGCACGAGTGTCGATCTGCTGGAGGGTAGGGAGGCTCTGCAGCGGGATCTGGACAGGCTGGAGCGATGGGCTGAGCTCAGCTGTATGAGGTTTAACAAGGCCAAGTGCCGGGTCAAGCACTTTGGTCACAACAACCCCCAGCAACGCTACAGGCTTGGAGAAGAGTGGCTGGAGAGCTGCCTGGTGGAGAAGGACCTGGGGGTGTTGATCGACAGCCGGCTGAACATGAGCCAGCAGTGTGCCCAGGTGGCCAAGAAGGCCAATGGCATCCTGGCCTGTATCAGAAACGGCGTGACCAGTAGGAGCAGGAAGGTGATTGTGCCCCTGTACTCGGCACTTGTGTGACCGCACCTCGAGTACTGTGTCCAGTTTTGGTCACCACAGTACAGGAAGGACATTGAGGTGCTGGAACGAGTCCAAAGAAGGGCAACCAAGTTGGTGAAGGGGCTGGAGGACATGCCCTATGAGGAGAGGCTGAGGGAGCTGGGGTTGTTTAGTCTGGAGAAGAGAAGACTGAGAGGGGACCTTATTGCCCTCTACAACTACCTTAAAGGAGGTTGTAGCAAGGCTGGTGTTGGGCTCTTCTCTCAAACTGGTGATGATAGGACAAGGGGAAATGGCCTTAAGTTGTGTCAGGGGAAGTTTAGATTGGATGTTAGAAAGAAATTCTTTACTGAGAGGGTGGTTAGGTGCTGGAATAGATTGCCCAGGGAGGTGGTGATGTCACCATCCCTGGAGGTGTTTAAGGAACGAGTGGACACGGCACTTAGTTAGATACTAGGATAAAGGTTGGACCCGATGACCCTGGAGGTCCTTCCCAGCCATGATGATTCTGTGATTCTGTGATTTATGGTGTGCCATGATAAAGAATTAATCAGTGGGACCTCTGGCCCTGGAGGGCAATGGTGCAGTGTGTAGGCTGCCAGCACAGGAACGTGGCTACTTCTGGGGCAGGATTTAGAATGGGATCAAGCTCTGGTCTCTTTCACCACCTTATTTCACTTCTCAGAAGCTGCTGCTTTCTAGTTGGGAATATTAATATTAATGCGAATCGTGTCTGCTTCTGTCTCACCCTGCAGTGCCCATCCTTGTGGTGTCTAGTGCAGGAGGGTCTGAGCCATCCCCTGGTGCTCCTGTTGTGTCTTACTGGTTAGCCAAAACAAATTTAAATCAAAATTGCATTTGAACTAAATCTTTATACTCTTGCAAATAAGGATGCAAAATCAAAATCACAGGGAGTTTCCAAATGTAAATCTCCATGTCTGTGGCAACAGTTTGTCTCAATGCTGCAGCAAAGCAGTGCTGGCATCCTCCAGGCACAAACAACTTGCTGAAACTTGGACAAGAATGTGGAAATTTGAGGGTTGCCAAGAGTTCTGTGGGGATTGGTTGGGTGGTTTGTCTTGGGGGGGGTGAATTTTTTTTTCCTTTGTGGATCGCTTTGGCTGCCTCTGCTCCAGCACCCTGCTCAGCACAGGGAATTTGCAAATGAAAATCCTTCAAGCTGTAGCCACCAAAGGGTTTTGCACCCTGCGGCTGCATGAGTCCACTAATGCAATAGATGAAAAGCTGTTAGAAACACTAAATGTTATTGATGTTGATGTTTTTTGGGGAGGAGATGTGTTAAATCTGTTTGGTTTCATGGTAGGATTAATTAGCAGCTGGCAGAGCTGCCCGAGATGGTTGGGAAGCCCTTGTGATAATATGATTTTTCATGTCATCTGCCTTCATTGCTCTTGCTCAGGTAACATTGCCAATTAAAAATATAAAGCATGGTGTTATGCCCTGGCTGTGGCTTAGCACATAGGCTAGACAAGGGCAGGGTGCCCAGCACAGCCTCATACAAGCTAACAGAGAATTTTCCCCACTGCATGGATAAGGAGTAGCTTAAAAAAAAGCTCAAGATCCCCATTTTCCTCAGTCTTGTGCTGCCAGTTCCTGCTGTAGCCTGCTCAGGGTATCCCTTGCCAGGCTTGGGGAACCTGGAGTGCTGGATCCTCCTGGAGCCCAGGGAGAATTTCAGCAGCGTTGGGGTTTCCATGACAACCCACAGACATCCCTGAGCCAGGACAGCGTGCACATGCACACCCTGAGATGTGACTACCTGGGAAGTTAGGGGAAGGGGCGGAAATTACCTACAGCTCTGCTGAGTCACTGCTGGCATATTTATAGAAGCTGGCAAAGCTCACTTAGGGATGCTAATAATGTATTTTGTTAATCAGAGACCACAGCAGAGAGCTTCTTGCCTTCTAATTCCCTGTCATGGCAGAGTTTGGGTTTGTTAAATAAACAGCCATGGTGCTGCCTCTAAAATCTCATGTGAGTTGGCAAAGAAGAGGAAGGGGCTTGAGCATCCCTCTCGAAGTCTACTTCAAGAGTTGTGACCCTAAGAAAGCCTGTTTCTTGCACCTTCACCATCACTCTGCACGGTGCAGAGGGGCCCCATGGGTGTAACCAGGAGAGAAAAGCAGCCTCAGGGAGGCCTAACTTTATTGTGGACTTAATTCCTCCACAGCTGGCAAGGAGCTTCTTGATTGCTTGTCCCTTCCTTTGGGTCACCCTGTATCATTGTTCCTACTGTCACTAAACCTGCTGGGAGGTGACTGCCACAGGAGGGGAGTTTCAATGTGACCGTTAATCTTTTTGCAGCAGCTCTTGAGACATGGCAGCAGTTTTACATAAAATATCCTTCAGATGAATTGTTTAAAAGGACTTTAGGAAGATGATAATGGATTTTCACAGTTGATGAAATTAAGCCCTTGTTCCCTCAAACCTTGAGGAGCTGACTTTGAAGGGCTTCTGGTTTGTTTGTTGGGTTTTTTTAAAGTCTTTTTTTTGCTGATCTTCCTCTGGTTGATGTTTGATTTTCCTCCTTGCATTAAAAAGTGCTCAGTCTGGTGTCCTGGTGAGATGCTTCTAGGCAAAGTCTGTGACAAAACCATTGTCTCAGCTTGTCAGGAGAAATATGGGGAGCTGCAGGCACGGTTGTGTTGGGTTTGGCCTGGTGAAAAACCATCTATCTATCAGCCTGGTGGAAAAGACTTTGCAGCCTACAGAAATTTAGCCTTTCTAGATATCTTTGGGATCATCAAAAAATCTTAAGGAATGAAGATATGAGGCCCTGTCCCCGTTTCCCAGCTGTACTGACCAATGAGAAAAATGGGCTTTGTCTACCTGTTGGTTGTCCCTCGCTCTGCTCCTTGCCCCAGGTTTACATGTAGTTCTTTCACCAGCAGGTCCTTGCTCCCATCCCCTGTTGACTGTTGGTTCTCGTGTTTATGCTTTCCCTGAATTTCTACCCTTTCTTTGTTGGTTTAAAAGCAAAAGCTGTCGTTTCTGGGGCTGGTTGAGCTGCTTGAGGATGTGCACACTCCTCCAGTGGTGTGAAGGAGAAATTGGATTCCTTAGGTGATGAGCCTGGGAAGGTTTAATGGCCCCTGCAAGACTTTGCTCATGTCTCAAAGCCTCTCTTACTCCAGCACTGACTGTAGAGAGGCTGAGGCAGATCTAGATGATGCTGAGAGCTCACCAGAACAACATGTGGCCTCTTCTTCCTCATTTTACCCCACCTTGAGCCCCTCCAAGAAGAAACAGCGACCCTGGAGGGCAAGAGACATCTCGACTGGCTGTATGTGCCTGCAGACTTCCCAGCTGCTCCCTTGGCATAGCTATTCATGGCTTCCAAAATCACCCAGCACATACTCCAGCTCTGGTTTCTCCTTTGTTAGGAGCTTTTTGGGACAGGCTGAACAAAATACAGCTGGCTGCTTCTGAGCTTTGGGGGAAAGACACATGAATAATACTGTGACTGATTTGGTTTATTGCCGAGCCTTTTCTATCCTTCTTGTAAAGGATGGGATGTGCATGGGATGCCATGAAGAAGCCTTCAAACCCTGGCGCATGTTTGATACTGCTCTTCTCGGCATGCTCAGAGGGGATCTGTTCCTCCTCATGAGCTCCAATACACGATGAAAATGCAGAGGATTTAAATCTCCATTGCTCAGAGCTGGGACATGCATGCTGTGCCTGAAACCTCCAATGGCATTGCTTGGAGACGCGAAGGTCAAGCTCATGTAACCGGTGTTTGCCACAAGGCTGGGGTCACCGGTCACTGAATGCTTTGCTCCCTCCCTTTGATAAGAGGGCTGAAGCGTGGAAGTGACTGCAATATCTCTATATATTTATTTATTGTTTCCTTAATAGCTCCTAGGAAAAATAGGATGGTTTGTATTGGCTTTGCCTAAACAGATGGAGGGTGTGTGGGCAGGAGCAAGGGAGGGTGATGTGTGTTTGGGTGAGGTGGGGGTGTATGACTGGAACTTCTGAGCTCTTGCTTGTGGTTGTGTGTAAAACTGCACCGGGCTGTGCATTAACCCCTGACCCCTTCCCTGGCACATGCTGAGGTGATGTTAGACAGCTTTCCATTGTGTTTGAGGTGCACAGCACCCCATGAAGTCCCAGGAGCTGTAGGTGACTCCTGAGTCTTGGTGTGATACCTTCCTTGCATCTGCAAGAGGGGAAGGGGACAACCTGGACATGGAAGGGGACAGCCATTCTGTCATGGGAATTGGTTGCTGTCTAGAGGTTGGTGTTGTTCATGGCTGGTTTTGTCTGCAGATTGCTATCTCACTGAGGATATTGTCCCTTGCCCTTTCACTCTGAGCCTCTCTGCCCAGCTGTAGAAAGGAGAAGACGTGATGGCGCCACGTGAGAGAGTTGGTTTTATTTTGGAATACTATCTGTCCAGTGGGAAATCCCATTGTGTTGGGTTCAAGACCACAATTTAAGATAAAGGAAAAGAAAGCAAAGCAGTGAGGTCTCGATGACATCTCGGATAAATTTGCCAGACAATGGATGGCTTAAGGAAACTGGAAAAAGGTTTATTAACTCTATAACTGTATACAGAAAAGAAGAAAAGATTAAGAAAGTCAGTGCACACAAACTAGAAACTGTGTCACATATGCCATCACACATTCTGAGAAAAATACAATGGGAGATCACTATTGTATTGGTCCCTTGTGTCTTTTCTCACATTAGAGATCTGGGGAAAAAGCATGTCAGTCGAGTAGAGACGAGTACCACCATCCTCTCTATTATTCATGTATCACTCCCATCTGCGGTACAGCAAGACCCAAACTGTTTGCAGACTGGTGAATTCTTCAGTTCTTCAGCATAGCTTCTCCAGCTCAACGCTCTCAGGATGGCCTGATTCCTCAGTGCCTGAACTGCATCCCTTGGTGCAGGAAACATGTATTTCAAACAAAGAACCCAGACTCTGTCTTTCATGCCAAGGTTTAAGGATTCTCAAGTCCTTCTGCTTTCTTCAGCTAAGCATGGAGGTATTCTCCCCCAATACTTAGGCACCCCCAGTCTTTCTCAGTGGCAGAAATGACAGTCTCTCTTCCTGCCGATCAGTTTCTCTAAAATGGCGGCCAGCAGCCACATAGCCCCAGCCACATGCGGGACCCAAGATGGAGACGCATGGATGCGTCAGCAGGGCCACCCCCCCACATTCTGCACGTGGCCGAGAGGGTTTTCCAGGATCCCGTTGCCTCCCCTCACCTCCTGTCTCAGCTCCAGAAGGAAGAAAGAAGGGTACCCCAGCTCACCACGATGCTGAAAGGCTGCTCCATGGGGGGTGGTGATGGTAAATCTGCACCAAAGTCTTGCTTCTCTGGTCCGTGGCCAGAATCACGCAGCGTCAGGTCCAGCTGGGGTGGGGAGAGCCACGCGGAGCTGCTGCATCTCCTCCCTGCGGCAGCTTATCATTGTGTTCTCCTCCTGCCTTTGAACAGATGTGCAGCGTCGTGCCTGCTGCAGCACAAAATAAAAACCAGGGCCCAACCAAACATCCTTTCAAAGGAAACAATGTTCTCGTGTGGTTCATACCTTGGGAAAGAGCTTGTTCCTTTTTCCTCCCCCTAGTAAATGCCAGCAAAAAAAGCCTGTTCCCCCCAGAGCGATGTTCCCCAGCAGGGATATGTACAGACAGGAGGAATTTTTAACCGGCTGTTTATCAGGATGAGTGAAATTCTTTGGAAAATGTCACCTTATGTGACTTACTGAGATCTGGCCAGGCTGGTGGTGCCAGGGAGCAAAGCCAACCCCTTAACTGTGCCTGTTGGGTAATGTCACCTGGATGGAGTTACCTTGGCTGTGGTGTAGGCAGATCACTGCGTGGGATGCGCTGCTGGCCCTGCTGACACAAAGGCTGGGACATGTGTGGGTTTTCGAAGTTCTATGACCCCCCACCCCCAAAGAATCCTTTGATGTAAAAAGTATCTTCTGTTTTATCTCATATATAGGAAGCAGGAGGAGAGAAGGATGATGTGACAGGGGATGCTGGCTGCTCTTTTCATCACATCTCAGGGGAGGAACATGTGCCTGGCCAGGGGCTTTGGATTGGGATTTTGTTGGGCTTTGTTTCTCTCAACAAAAAAAGTTGCAGATGGATGAAAACGTAAGATCAGTGTCCTCTTCTTCAGCTTGTTGGGGGAAATGGTGTTTTATTCTATGCTGGGAGGAGCTAGAGACCCTTTATTCACAGTAAAATCTGGGATTGGATCAACACCTTCCTCCCAGCATCCTTGGGAGGTGCCACGTGGGTGGTTTGGGTTGCTGAGAGGCACCTGGCCAACAGAAGAGACAAGTGGTGCTGTGTGGCTCTTTCAAGAGCAGGTACTGGTCCCTAGAGGGTCTGTGCTGGGATGGGAGGCCCTAGATGGGCTTTGCAGATGCCCAGTACTCACAGTCCTCTCAAAAACCATCTCCTGCTTCTCTTCAGTCTCAGCAAGGGTGGCTGCTTTCCACAGCCCTCTGATCCGGTTAAAACCGTATGGGATATCTGCTTGGGGTTTATGAGAGCAGAAAAGGTTAACTTGGGGGCTTTTGATAATGTAGCTCTTGGATTGTCTGTTGTGGCCCAGCAGTAGGGTTGTTGCAAGTACACCAGTAGCAATAATAGTGTTAAAGGGGATCATGGTTGCTTTGGAGTTCAGCACTGGGTCAAAAGAATTTGGGTAGTTTTGGAGTTGGATGTAGAAATCCAACAAAGCTTATGTAGGACATGGCTCAGGAGAGAGGTGACAGCACCTGAGTGGTGTTTCCCTGGTCATCTCCTCTGGGTATTGCTGCTGGGTTAGATGGGTGTTTGACCTGACCCCAGACAGGGGTCCTGAGTCCCCTGGAGAATCTGTGCTTGTGTGGCTGGATGCTGGGAAGAAGTAGGACGTGGTGTGGTCCATCTTTTCTGATGGTACTGACAGTGACACCCTGGGGATGCAGCAGAAGGAGGGGAAAATGCAGTGTGTTTGAGCCTCAAGCTAACAAGGATTTTTTCCTCGCCTCTGTCCAAACCCTCCTTTTATGGGAACACACACAAGACTTCTTAAAGCTCTCCTTGCACTGGGGCTTTTGATCAGGGAAGTATTAATTATGTTTGAAGGTAAAGAAGGCAGACTAATGAATGGGAGATCAAAGAGAACAACAAGTACACCAAGGTCAAACCAAAGGCTCACCACGGGGGCTGCTCTGCAGGGACCTGCCCCTGGATCTACCGAGTAGTCCTTGCCGTCATCTATTGAAGGCATGAGACATCTATCAGAGGCTGTTCTCCACCAGAAAGTTCTCTGAGGTGTGACCTTGGCTGCTGGCCATGCTAATTGTGAGATCAGAGAAGTTATTATCAATTATTTAGCTGAGGCAGGATATGGGCCTTGGCAGCTCTTGGGTTGCGCTGGCCTAGAAAGAGCATTGGCTCCAAAGAGGCTGTATGGCCCACAGGCAGGGGGCAATGCCCTAGGAGGTGAAGAGGATCCAGGGACTGGGGAGAGGTCAGGTTAGAAGACAATATTGGCACAAGAACAAGTGGGGAAAACCCAGTGGAGGAATATATTTAGGTTGGAAATGGGAAGAGAATGTACTGAGAGTGGATGAATCATCAAACACACAAAGCCACTGTGGTGACGAGATGTTCTTGGGGATGCTTCCTCTCTGTTGAGAACTGGGAGTGTGTATAACGTGATAATTTATTTATATTTTGAATAAAACGGCAAATATTTGCCTTGATGAGTTGTATCTGGCCGTGGGGACTGGTTGAATAAGGAACTGCTTCCACATATGTATTTTGTCTGTCAGCTGGCACTACTACTGTTAGAAGTGTAACCAACTTGAGAAGATGACTGGCCAGTGATGGGAACTCCTGCAGACAGAAGGGTACTGAGATGATACTTTGGGTCATCTCCAGGTATCTGGCTTCGTCACTGGTAGATATCCAGGTCTGGCCTCTTATCTTATGCTTGAAGCAACCTCTTCCATCCCTGGCTGTCTCTCCTTCAACTTCTACTTTCCCTTTGTTGCCTTCATCCCTCCTGAGCCCCCTGTCACAGAGCATGGACCCGTTTTGCCTTTAATCAGAAAAGCGCCTCCTTGATGTGTCTTAGTTTGTTGTCTTGGGCAGACAGGATTCCCCCAGGAGCTGGATATTTTTAGTGCCTGATATTGTTTTAATCACAGTGAGGAGTGCTGCTGCACAAATATTATTTTGGGATGTGCAAAATTAGCGATCCTGCTGCCAGGGAAGAGCCGAATGGAGCCTAGCAAGTTTGGAAGCGTGAGCTGGCTGGAGTTTCCACCGCAGAATTAAAATAGCTTTGAATTTTCCGTCTTCCATGAAAACTTTGTCTGGTTTTTGGTGCCCTTGGTGTTTATCAGAGGTAGACAAGCCAGTCCTCTGATGCTATTTGCAGGACCTAGTTAAGATACACCTGAGCTCCTTAGTGACTTTCTTCACCAAAGGTTTCCCCATGTGTGAAGCCCTGCAGTATTTATCTGGCCCTGACACAGTCCCTGGGGTAAAAGGCTGATCCGATGTTGCATCCTGTGTGTCTGAGCAGAGGGTGGATTCACCTTCAGCGCGATCTTTGGTGATTCTTAAGACTGAGCAGCTCAGTTCTGCCAAGCACTGGCTGAGGTGATCTCTGTCTCTGGAGTCTTAGGAGACTTTCAAAACATTGGGTTGGTTGTGTCCTGCATCCTGAGAGTCTGTTTGTTTTGTGTTTTCCAGGCTTTTTCTGAGTCAGGATGGCGGGGATCCCAGCAGTATCTAAATGCTGCAAGAATGAGTTGGCGGGATCCCACGGGTTACGGAGGCAACAGAAGGCATTGGGGTTTCTCTGCTGGAAGCTGCTGGGAGCAGGAGAGCTGCCACAGCCACCTTCTGCATCCTCACAACACTCCTTCAACTCTCAGCTGCAATTGCAGAGCAATCACCAAACCAGAGGGGTTGCACAGCAACAGAGCTGAGAGCAGGTGGAGAGGAATGGGGTCTTTCTGATTAACACCAGTGATGCTGTTGGATCCTCCCCTTTGCTTCCTCCAGATCAAGTATTACTGCACTGCAGGCAGCAGCAATTGGAGCAGTGAGCTGCTTTTGCTGCTAGGCTCATTATATTGTGCCCAGAGCACAGCACATGCTGAATGTAGGGCTTTGGAGGTTTGGAAGCTCATGCATTTTCTCCTCAACCCTGGGTGGGTTGATTGATGGTTGAGTCTGGCAGCCAACTCCAGACCTACTTTTCTTCCAGGAGTTTCTCTCATTTCTGCCCAGGTAATGATTGCCCTGGTGTGACAAAGACTTTGTACACAGTTGTGTCCACTTCTGGCCTGAAAATGTGCCTAAGGAGAATCACCTTCATCTTATCCAATTATAGCTAAGAGGGTATTGCTTCAGCCCTGCTTGGGGAGGAACTGCAGGCTGAGACCCTCTGAGAGATAACAATTTTCAGAGGGCTTTTTATTGTCAGCACGGGTGACAGATCTCTGAAGCCTCTTGATTGCCCCTAGCCTGACCTTTGTGGGTGTCAGTCTGGGGTGTGTGTTGGCACTGGAGGTTCCCTGGCTTGTTTTCCTCTCCAAGTACTTCTCAGTGCTGGCTCTGCTGGGGTGATGGTGCTCCAGAGTATGGGTAGGACTCTTGCAGTTTGCATCTTCTGAGGCTGGGCATGGTGGTCAGTAGTGAGGCATCATGACCATGCAAGGGCAAGTGGTTGAAGTATCTCCTTCTGCACCACCTGGAGCAGCTTATTTCAAGCAGGTTTGTCATGAAAAGAGGATGTGGATTGTTTCTTGCAGTGCACTCTGCTCTTAGAAATGGCTCTTGTAATAATTTGCATGAATAATCCTTTTCCTATTGCTCATTTATAAGTGGCTTATTGGGACAACCCTGCTCTGGAGTGCCTGGGATTGACGCAAAGGGCCCAGGAGTGCTTTTTCCTCTTAGACTTGGTGGATCTGGGCTTGGTGCTAGTTTGCCGCTGATTACAGCTGCTCTGAGCTTTAATGATGACCCACATCATCAGATGCTTGCCCTCAGATTTAAAAGTCCACAACAGAAAGGGGCTAGAGAGGAAACTGGAGTTCCTGTACCCTGGGGGGTGTTGCCCTGGAGCTCTCCCTGAAGGCTTCTGGTAGATGGACAGGACTTGTATCCTGCATTTTTTATAGAACAGATTGCTCACCCTTGGCTCCTTGTTCAGAGACTTTTGCATCTTCATGCCTCAATAGCTGTACTGGGAAAGCCCTTTCCCAGCTGGCTGCTTGGGGGAGCATCTCCTCATGCTTGGAAGCTGGGGATGCTGGATAATCCCATCTCAGTGAGCTGCCGTGCTGCTGGCCTTGAACCCAGGCCCCTACTCCGTCCTGCTCTCCTTGAAGCCGTTCACTTCTGGAGAGGATGGCTTTTTATTAGAGCAATTTCCCTGTATTGCTTAGCCAGCGCCAGGGAGAAGTGCTTCTGAAATATAATTTGTGCATTAGCTCCAGAGCCCACTTGTGGCTTCACTAGCAGCTATGTGCTTAAGTGATGCTCTTGCTGGGGAAATGAAAGGGTTTTACAGCTCTGGGGATGGATGCAGAGCCATCTGTGCATACCTGCCCAGTGAACTCTTCTCTTGCAGCAGGGCTGAGCTCATCCTTGAGTTTGTTCTGGCTGCCATCCACTGCAAACAGCCCTTCACCCTGGACCACCAGCCCTTGGAAACTCATTTTGGCCTTAGCGTGAGGCTTTGGGCTCCTTGGTACCTCTCTGGGGTTGCCACAATGTTTTGGAAGCTGACAGTGTTTGCATTGCTAATAGATGCAATGTCCGTCTTCCTGATCTGGGAGATTTTAGAGCACACTGGCAGCCTGTTTGCTTTCCACAAGCATTTCTGGGCAATGGGCAGGTGTTTCCCATGTAGCTTCTCAACCTCTTCTCATCTGCCATCCTCCCCAGCAGCATCGAGAAGGCTAGCTTGTTCTAGCAGATTGGAGTGCAGCACTGTTTATCTGTGAAGGTCCTCAGCTGCAGCAGGGGAGAGCAGGGACTGGCACAGAATCGAGCCACCTGGCATGGGATGCCTTGGAGCAAGTGCTGCTGGTGACAAATGATGTATTTTTGTAGAGTTTGGCTCTGGCTGAAGGCAAAAGTAGGTCTATGTGGTGGCCCATGTGGTCACTTTAAGCTGGGAAGCTGTGCTGGGTGTGCAGTGGTGCCTAGCTGTTCTTGGAGCCTGTGCTGGGGACAGGGCATTGGGGTCTGCTCTTGGCTTGAGCACCAGCTCATGCCTACCCTTGTGGTGTAGTTTCTCTGTCTGTGTTCTCAGTTTAACCCACCTCCCAGGAGAACACAGACAGGATCTGAGAATGAGTGATCCCACAGCAGTGCATGGCTGAGGCAGGGTTCCTGGGTGTGCTCTGCAGTCCCATCTCACATCAGGAGTACTCCATTATAGCCAAGCAACCAGTGTCTTCAAGCAATTTTAGATCAGGCTCCCAACATCCGTCATCTTGCCTGAAGTGCTCTGTGAAAAATCACTTGCTAGATTTGTTCTCCTCCTGAGAGCACTGATGTCTCCAGAGACTGGTTGGCTTCAGTTCAAAAGACCCTACAGATGCACTGACAAAAGCAAGCGGTGGAGAAAATGACCTGCCTGGAATGAGATGTGTTTGTGGCATGATGGTGAGTGAATGATTGGAGTGCTGAGGACAACCTCTGCAGGTGGCAAAGTTATGCTGAAAGGACCTGGGTGGGTCTAGTATTTGCCTATGCTTTTAAACATAAGGCTTGAGGAGGTGGGAAAGGGACAGGATTTATGAAGCTGTCCTCAGTAAATGGCCCTCAAATTCCTAGTTTTAAAAGTGCCTCTTTATATACAGCTCAGGTCTTCACCAGCCTAAATCAGAGCTGCTTTCCCTGTGCTTATTGGCATGATTTAGGGTGCTGCAGCCTGCTATCAAAACTGGTAGCTGTTAGCACAGTGAACTTCGTCGATCTCCCCTGCTGGAGAGCCTCTTCTGCTACAGCTCGCGGGGCTGGGCTGGGAGATGGGTGAGTGCCTGTGCTCTGTGTGCCCAGACACCCAAACCCACAGCTCAGCAAAAGCCACCCTATGCTTCCGCATCTCCATAACAAGGCAGAGCTCACCTCTCGCCCTCCATTAATGTCATTTCACAAGGTGATATTCCAACCAGCTGATTAAACAGAGGATATTTGAGTTGAAAAATGAAGATAAGTCCCAGAAGGTGTCTGCTGCTCTACGTGCAGAAGATCATTTTGTTTTGCTAAGAGGTGGTGAAAATGAACCCATCCTTGGAGGTGCCATCCCCTGGCCCCCCCACCATGTGGACCCAATCTGCAGTTCGGCTTCATTGAAGCATCAGCCCCAGGCACTGGAGAGAGAGATTTGCAACTAAAGATGTGACTCAAGTCCTTGGTCTGCAGGTGAGACTCTCTTTCCTGGAGACAAGAGCAGGACTGGGGCAGATGCTCTGCACTGGGCAGGAGGTGGAGCGGAGCTGCTGGAGATGTGGCACTGGTCATGAGGGAATGATGCTTCAGGGGGCATCAGGCCAGTCTGTTGCTTTGGTTCTGCAGGGACTTTGAGCTCATCCAAAATTCACCAACAAAACAAAGCCTCAGCCACAGAACCGTTCTCTGCTGCTGGTCGCTCTGTTTCCAGGGGCAGACTGGGGCAAATGGCATTTCTCCAGTTTCATGTTGGAGTAAGATGCTCTGAGCTGAGGAAATTGTGCACAAAACAACTTCTGTGGGAAGAAAACCAATTATTTTTCCACCAAAAATACATATCTGTGGGTAATGCTAATTGCATAGCTCTGAATAATGCTAATTGCATGCAACCTCGATGAAGACATATGTAGATAATACCTCAGTCTTCAAATATCCTCTTCAGAAATCACATGAATATGACTGAAATGCCTCAATTTTGTCCCTTTAAACACTCCCCACTTTATCACGAGGCTAATGAGCATGGCGGGGTGCAGAGAAGTCAGTTTCTAGCAGCCAATGTAGGTCATGCACCAGTTTTTCTTCCTCCAATAACCAGCTGTGGGACCTTCCTCCTTCCAGACTTATTCATGCCCAGACCCATGAATGCAGCAGCACAGCTGATTGCACTGAGAAGTGGTCTCATGGACAGGAGAAGGGCTGGCACTCATGGTGAACCTTCTGCATCCCATGGGTGTAGAGGTTTGTGCTGCTGTGATACAAGGCTGGGAGCACTTGGCCACAAGTACTTGAGTGGATAAGGGAGAATGGGCTGGGGGATAAATACATTTTTTTGGGCTATGTCTTTGGCAGCTGTGTAGAAGGGTAGGACCAAGAATGTACTGGCCATCTGGGTGGCCTCTGTCTCCAAGCTGAGTTATTCTTTTAAATTTCTAAATGCCCTTGAGGTCCTTTCAGAAATTAATTTCCCCACTCTCCTCCCTGTGCCCCCAAGCTCCCAGGGCTGTTCCTCAGGGTCCCCCACCCCCACTGTGATTCCTTCTTGGCCACCTGAACCCTGTGTGCTGGTCCTGGGGCTGAGAATGGGGACATACAGCTCACATATGGGAATCTGTCTGTCTCTGAGACTAGTAAATATAGCTGCATTGAGAGCATGTCTGCATGCGTGTGACAGTCTGTGCAGCCAGGCTCTATTTTTAGGAGTACTTGCAAAGGACACACACACAGAGAGAGATCTAATCACAGCTTCTCCCAGACAAATGTTCCTTTTCTCTGGGTTTCAGGCCACGCTTATCAATTTCCTCCGCATTGTTTCCTTCCGTTCTGTGACACGACAACCCGCTGCTGAGAGGAGAGTAAAAAAAAAAAGAGCTGTGATAGGAAAGTTGGGAGTAGGGGGTATCTGGCTGGGAGTGAGTTCTGGCCCCCATGCTGGGGGATGCTCTTACAGCCAACAGCCCCATCCTTGTGAGCAGGCTAGGAATGCTCTGGGGGCTTGGGTGATACTCCATGGGCTGGATGTCTCCTGGGGGACAACTAGGGGAGCTGGAGTGTCCCCAAAAGACCCTATTTTGTTTTTTGAGGTGGTGGAGCAACAGTGTAACGTGAGAAGGAATGTGAGAGAGGAAACTGCTCATCCTCTGGGCTGTGATTTAGTGCTGCTGGCAGGAATGGGTAGTGAATTTATTAAGACTTGCAAGTTGTCTAGCTTCTTCCCTAACAAGTTTTCCTCTCAGCGTGGCCCTCCAGAGAGGGATGACATCTGGGACACGTCAGCAGCGTGGTCACTGGAGTTCACAGAATCATTGAGGCTAGAAAAGACCTCTAAGATCATCCAGCCCAGGCCAGGACAGGACATCACTATAATCTAGACCATGGCATTAAGGGCCACATCCAGTCCATCCTTAAACACCTCCATGTTTAAACCCACTTCCTCCCTGGGCAGTGCATTCCAGTGTCTGATCACCCTTTCCATGAGGAAGGGATTCCGAATATTCAACCTAACTTTCTCTCCATGGCAGCTTCAGGCCTTGCCCACTTATCCTGTTGCTAGTTGCCTGGAAGAAAAGCCTGACCCCTAGTTGTCTACAACTTCCCTTCAGGCAGTTATAGAGAGTGATAAGGTTCCTCCCTGAGTCTCCTCCAGGCTAAACATCCTCAGCTCCCTCAGCCTCTCATCAGAATTTCCCTCCAGTCCTTTCCCAGTTTTGTTGTTCCTCTGGACCCGCTCCAGCACCTCAATCTCTTTCTTGAAGCGAGGGGCCCACAACTGCCCCAGAACTTGAGGGGACGCCTCCCCAGTGCCCAGTGCAGGGGGAGAATTACGTTCCTAGTCCTGCTGGCCACACTATTCCTGATCCAAGCCAGGATGCCATTGGCCTTTTGTGCCACCTGGGCATACTGCTGACTCCTGTTCAATAGGTTGTCAACCAGTTTTCAGTCACAATTCCTAGATTCCTCTCTGCCAGGTTGTAGCTGCAGAGGGTTATTGTGACCAAAATGTAGGACCCTGCCTTTGGCCCTGTTAAACCTCATCCCGTTGGCCTCTGCCCATTGATCCAGCCTGTTCAGATCTCTCTGCATCTTCCTCTCCTCCAGCTGATTGACAATCCCCCCCAAAACTTGGTGTCATCAGCAAATTTACTAAGGGTAGACTCAATCCCCTCATGGAATCATAGAATCATAGAATCATTAGGGATTGGAAGGGACCTCGAGAGATCATCCAGTCCAATCCCCCTGCCACAGCAGGATCACCCAGACCAAGTCACACAGTCAGTCTGGGTTAGAAGGGACCACAGGATCATCCAGTTCCAACTCCCCTGCCATGGGCAGGGACACCCCACCCTAGATCAGGCTGGCCAGAGCTTCATCCAGCCTGGCCTTAAACATCTCCAAGGATGGGACCTCTACCACCTTCCTGGGCAACCCATTCCAGGTTCNTACTCTGCAGCCAGTCACTGCCCAGCCTGTATTTGTGCTTAGGATTGCCTTGACCCAGATGCAGGGCCTTACACTTGGTCTTGTGTCCACCTCTCCAGCCTGTCCAGGTCTCTCTGGGTGGCATCCCTGCCCTCCAGCACGTTTGCTGCACCACACAGCTTGGTGTCGTCAGCAAACTTCCTGAGGGTGCCCTCAATGCCACTGTCCATGTCACTGACAAAGATGTTGAACAAGACTGGTCCCAGGAGAGATCCCTGAGGGACTCTGCTTGTCACTGGCCTCCACTTGGACATGGATCCATTGACAACCATCATCCAGGTCATCAGCAAAGATATTGAATAGAACAGGGCCCAGTACTGATCCCTGGGGAACACCATTGGTCACTGGACACCAACTGTATGCAGCATGTTCACAACCACTCTCTGTGCCCAGCCACCCAGCAAGTTTTTAACCCAGCAGAAAGTGTACCCATCCAAGTCATGGGCTGCCAGCTTTTCCAGGAGGATACTGTGGGAAACCATATCAAAGCATCCACAGCCTTTCCCTCATTGACTTGGCAGGTCACCCAGATCAGATTGTTTAAGCAGGACCTTCCTTTCCTAAACCCTTGCTGACTGTGCCTGATCCCCTGGTTGCCTTGTACCGGCCACTCGATGGCACTCAGGATGATCTGCTCCATAACCCGGACATCATGGCGGCTTTGGGTTGGCCAATCCCAAAATTTCATGGTGCCCATGAGAAAGCAGCTTTCCCCAGCTGTTCTCCTTGCAGCTTCCCTTGGGATAAATATTCTGATGTATTGAATTCCCCTCAAGGGCCTGGGAAGCCACGCACAGTTGCATTTCACTGGATGATGAGCTCCACCAGCCCCACGTACGGGGGGGACAATAGACCCCAGCCAGTTCCAAAACTGAAGTATTTCTGTAAGCGATGCTCCCCAGCCAAGAAAAGTATATCTTCTGGTTTTTTTTAGCCTGGGCTGATTTGTAGGCAGCAGAGAGAGGAGCTTCCCAGGGTCTCTCCCTGACTCATTAAGTGGTCAGAAGCAATTAATTTAACCCCTCACTTTCTCCATTTGAAAACACAAGGGATTATTAATTGCCCCTGGATGTGGCAGAGATGGATGAAGCCAGTTAATGCTTGCCCTGAGCTTTCACTGTGGTTTCTGCTTTCTTCAGATGAAACTAAACCAGTTTGAGTGCCCCAGTTCAGTGGAAATCCTGATGTTTTAGCTAAAATATTCCTTGTCTGGCATTAACAGAGCAGGTTAAAATTCATCACAGCCTAAACAGGGCTGAGGTTTTGGGATAAAATGTGCTTTTCTCAGATCTGACTGTGAAATAGGGGATTTTTAGGGATTTTACAGATCTTTTAGGTTTTTTATTGAGTGGTATAAAGGCACAAAGAGTATTCTGAAGCAGAATTACTATTAAAAATATTCCTAGTGAAGAAGACAACTGAAACTGTCTTAGTGGGTACCTTGGTGCTGATGGGACTCAGATTCTGTGACTTTAACCTTTGATGTCCAAACGGGAAGTTTGAAGCTGTTTTGTCAAGCAGAAAGCTGTCCTAATTAAGATTTTTAAAAATGTTAAAATGTCTGAATTTGACAATTTTTAAACTTGAAGTTTAGTGGAAGAAAGGCAAACTGAGTGTTTGCTGAGCAGCTGGATCAATACATCTCATTATCCAGAAAAAGGATGGTAGGGGTGGCCAGCCTGGAAAACCCATTTTGTATTCCAGGCTTGAACTGAGGAAAAGCATCATGGGAGACACTGGAGAAGAAAATAGTGAAGTCACCCAAAGGCCCTGTGTGCCCAGCCCCTAAGGAGATATATATTATAAGAAGGTTCTTCACTTTCCTTCACCATTTGCCATAAACCCAGCTTCTTGTCTCAGAGCGAAGATGCAGCTCTTGCTTTTATAAGCCTGTCTTAAGCACGGCTTCTTACATCAATGGCTTTAAATGAAAAAAAAAACAACAAACCAACAAAAAAGCAAGCTCTTTTGAATACAAATGTGACATTTACTTCCTTAATGCCTCTCTTGCACTAAGCTACCTTCAAACCCATCAGAGACAAGAGTATATTGAACAGAACCGCCCTCATTTTGATGCTAATGCAGCATCTCATGCAGATAATGTGCTTCAATCAGGGGCTGAAACACATTAAAGGCAAAATCTAGAGCTTCAAGGAGCTTCCAGTGGCTCAGCTCTCCCTTCCATTTGCATCTTCAGGCCTAGTCTTGCCAAGCTCCCTGGCAGTTCCAAGGCCAGGCTTGTCCTGTACAATTTGGTTAATGTCTTTTATTCAATTAATAAAATTCAAACCCCTTCATTTTTTTCATGACATTTCATTGTAATGGGATGTTCACTCATGTGACCCCTTGCTGCAGGATGCTCTGGAGGACAAAATGGGCTTCACCAGCTCATGGAGATGAGGTTTTCTGGGACCTTTAAGCATCATTATCTGGATAAAGCCTCTGGCATCCCTGTGCCAGAATATGCTAAAAGCCAGAAATTAGTTTTTTAGACATAGGAAGAGCATCTCCATGCCCCTGGTTTGCTGCTTTCATCTTCATAGGATCATAGAATCACTACGGATTGGAAGGGACCTCGAAAGATCATCTAGTCCAATCCGCCTGCAACAGCAGGATCACCTAAACCAAGTCACACAGGAACACATCCAGGTGGGCCTTGAACATCTCCAGTGAAGGAGACCCCCAAGTCCCTTTCCCCTACACTACACTCCAACAGGTCAGTCCCCAGCCTATACTGGTACCTGGGGTTGTTCTTGCCCACATGCAAGACTCTGCACTTACTCTTGTTATACCTCATTAAATTTTTCTCTGCCCAGCTCTGGGCCACCCAGCTTTGTGTCCTCAGCAAACTTGCTGACAGTGCATGCCAATCCCTCATCCAAGTCATCAATGAATATTTGACTGGTCCCAGCACCGATCCCTGGGGCACTCCACTAGATACAGGCCTCCAACTAGACTCTGTCCCATTGACCACCACTCTCTGACTTCTACCCTGTAGCCAGTTTACAATCCACCTCACTACCCGAAAATC
>VXBP01009624.1:7375-38085 GCA_013400115.1 Rhinopomastus cyanomelas | reverse complement strand
CACAACAGTGTCCCCCATGCCCGCCTGCCCCTTAAGGTCCTGGCACACTTTGCCTTGTTGAATCTCACACAATTAAACTTGGCCCATCAATCCAGCCTGTTCAGCTCCCTCTGTTGAGCCTTGCTCCCCTCCAGCAAACCAACACTCCCACCCAACTTAATGTCATTACAAACTTACTGATGGTGCACTCAAACCTATCATCCAGGTCACTAATAAAGATACCAAAGAGAATAGGTCCCTATACTAAACCCTGGGGAACACCACTTGTAACCAGATGCCAGCCAGATTTAACTCCATCACCATCACTCTGGACCCAGCCATCCAGACAGTGTTTTTTCTAGTACAGCCTGTACTTATCCAAGCCGTGAGCTGTAAGTTTCTGAAGGAAGATGCGGTGGGAAGCAGGGTCAAAGGTTTCATTGAAGTCCAGGTAGAAAACGTCCACAGCCCTTCCTCCATTCACTAGGCAGGTTGCCTTGTTAAAGAAGGATATCAGGTTAGTCTGGCAGGACCTGCCTTTCATAAGCCAAGACTGATTGGGCCTAATCACCTGATTGTCCTGTAAGTGCTCTTTGATGACCTGCTCAATAAGCTTCCCCTGCACCTGTAGTTCCCACAATCTTTCTTCCAGCTCCTCTAGATGGGCATAATATTTGCTGATTTCCAGTCTACTGGGACCTCCCTGGTTAACCAAGACTGCTGGTAAGTGGTGGAGAGTGGCCTGGTGAGCACTTCCAGCAGCTCCCTCAGCACTCAGTCCCACCCAGCTGCATAAACTTGTGCACTTCTAAATGACACAATAGGTCACTAATCACTTCCTCTTGGATTCTCAGGGATGCATTTTGCTCCCCAACCTTGTCTTCCAGTTCAGGGGCCTGGGCAACTGGCATTGCTGGCCAAGACTGAGGCAAAGTAGTTATTTAACAGCTCAGCCATGGTCAACATCTTTACCTCCACGTCTCCCAAGGGACTGAGATTCTCCTTAGCTCTCCTTTTACTGTTAACTTTTAACTGTTAACAGTACATAAACTGTCAATGTTTATAGAAACATTTTTAATTATCTTTGATGGTGCTGGACAGGTCAACACAAGGAGAGCTTCTTCTAACCCTCTGTATTGCCTCCCAATACACTCTGTCAATCAGTCTCCTAAATAAGTCAGTGTGCCTTTGGAAGTCCAGAGAGGTAGTTCTGATCTCTCTCGTTCCCTCTCCAAGCATTGAAAACTCTGCCTTTCCCATATAGGCAATACAACCACAAACCTTCATATCTCCCACTAGTCCCTCTCTGTTCAAAAACAGCAGGTGTAGCAGGGAGCCCTCCCTAGCTGGCTCACTCACCAGCTGCATTATGAAGTTACCTTTCACACATTCCAAGACTCCTGGGATTGTTTACTCTGCTGTGCTATCTTCCCAAGTACAGACAAAAACATATCATATGGACTTTTAAGTAGATGTTGAAAGCAAGAATGTATTGTAATGAAACCATTCATTCCATATCCTTGATGCTATTTTAACTCCTATACCAAGCTAAAGTTGCAGAGTGCTGAGCTTCTGAGATGTTTTAAGAAAAACATTTATTTAAACTCCAGAGGGATCTGGGAAACCATCTAAAACACATAGAGACAAAGAATCAGACTATAGCATAGATATATAGGCAGAACAGATTAGAACAAAGCCTTATGATAAACATTAACACACACATATACAACTCATCATGTCCAAATTTTTGGCAAGACTACTATTAAGGTTAGTATTGTTCTGAGTGAATAAAAGTGAAGGAGATTACCTGTCCTGTCTCTTCTTCCAGCTTTTCATAGAGCTTGATGCTGTAAGAATGGATTTTCTTCAGGTTTATTCCGGGATGAAAATAAGTAGTTAGACCAGCCTGAAATTAGAAATAAGGACAACAATACAGAAATATGATTAGAAAAGGAGTGTTTTCCTCACACGACCATTCAAGAAATAACTATCAATACAGCTCTTTCTTTAGGAAGCAACACAGATGTAGATCCAACTGCTACCTAAAAGAATGTAATTAAAATCCTTCCACTACTTACAGCATTCTTATGACATTCTTGTTGTCTGAACACCTGTTTTTCCACCTGTCTTTTCTTATCAAATTTTCCAATCCATGACACTGTTAGCAGTTGTTCTCTCCTATAGTTTCCTTTCTGTCTTAAATTTGGTTGTCTATTTTGAATTCTATTGGAGATACACAGCTTCATTCCTGACGACCTCAATCAAGAGATAAATATCCTGTAGTAGTATCTTTTCCTGCTTCCAAATGGAGAATGAAGAGAAACCAAATCTTCACAAAGACAAGATCTTAACAAAAGTTATTACTTTCCTAGGATGTGAAAGGCAGGGCTATGAAAGTCAATGTTCTTCTACCCTCAATAATTGTCTCATGTGGCACTTAAAGAGTAATTTCTGCATTTCAGAAGTAGCTGAAGAGATCACAGATTTTACACATCATTTTACCAAATTTGACTTTAGACAGCTGTGAAGTGGTTCTGGATTCATCCAAAGGTAAAATCAAGATTTTACTACAGCCTTTTCTGTAATTAAGAAAACTGCCTGCCTACAGCAGAGACAGCTGCATCAGCTTAAATACAGTGCCATGGTTTTCCCGAGAACCAAGAATCGCTAGCTGGCTTTTGTTTAGCTTCTCTGTTTGATCCTTCGGCTTTTTTAAAAGATGCATTCATATGCCTTTTTCCAAATATTGGGCACTTCCACTGATCTTCAGTCTTTCAAAAGTGATACTTCTGCAGCTTTTCAATGCCAGCAGCAGCCTTTCAATGCCATCGGCAGCATCCTTGGAGGCAGCCCCTCTGGTGCAACACATGCGCATGAGTTAAGTTCTCCCAGTAAACCCTGGTGTGATCTTCGTCCATTTTTGGTAGTTTCCCTTCCCCTTGAACCTTTCTCAAAGCACAGAGGACTAAAAACATTGTCTGAGTGAAAACTCAGGGAAAGAAGGCATCAAATACCCAGCCTTATCAGTGCGTACTGTGATTAAATGACGTCATCCAACAGCCCATATTCTACTTATTGAGCCTTCTACTACTACTGTAGCTGTACAAACTCTTCTTGCTGCCTTTAATATTCCTTACAAGTCTTAACTCTAGTTGACATTTGGCTTTCATACCATCTCCTTCGCAAGTCCCAGGAGTTTTGCTAAGCTGCCTTTTTGTAACCTTTTCCTGCTTCTACCTCCTGATACTGCACTTCTTCTCCAGAACTTAGTCATGGTCTCCCTACCTGGCCCAGTTTCCCCCAATATATCTACATGTTTTCCTGAAGTTCAGGGTGAATTATTCTTGTATTTGAAAGAGTTTTGCTCTAAGTTTTGCTCTATTTTTGTACGACAGAGATGCTGTTATTGTGGATGATCTGGAAAAATAATTTTAAGAATGGACATTTATCTATGAGAATTTACAAGAGTATTTAAAATAATTTTTGTAGTTGACACTTTTCTACATTGGAGTGCTTATGCCTCAGTTTTGTCCCATTCCAAGTTTCAGATTGTACATTAATGTTATTATTAAATTAGCATTCTGAAGGAAAATGGTATTAACACTGTCACACTCTACATTCTCTCTTCTTGCAAGTTTGACCAAGCTGTAGCAAGTTTTAACTTGTTCTGTCTTGTGCTTTATTGTCTGCAGCAGCAAAATCAATCACATATAGAGAGAAAAAGTATCATATAACAGCAAAACACATTAAACATTTCCCTGGTAAACATCTTTTTTAAAAGTAACAATACAAAACCTCTGTTTGATGAGTGAGTTCTGTAGGCTTTGTCCAGTCCCTGGCATTTCAGTGAGGTTGCAACTTCAGGAGTTCTTAAAGCCTGTCTTGACCTAAAGTACACATGTATAATAACCACTACTTTGTCATAGTTAGATATATCAAAATAGGCACACTTTCTCTGCTGTTTTAATAGTACACATGAAAGTCAGACAAAATTGTCACAGTCCTAAAAAATGGAAGATGATTTAGCTGAAACACTAGCAGAAATACGCTCTACATGAAACATGATCCTGAGCTCTGAAAGGACTTACTGGACTGTGAAAGAGGGGAAATGTGGTACAGTACAGCAACATCTGAACCAGACTTTCAACATTTGTAGCTGCAGGTAATACACTACCTGCTATTTCACATGCTGTCTATTTGTGTAATCTTCATCTGTACCTAGTACTGTAACACTGTGAGGAAACCACTGATAAATGCACCACACCTAGGATAAGAAAGAACTCAGAGAGACAGTTTTGATCTTTCTCATTATTTGAAAGAGACATATTTTCATCTTCAGACATAGAACTCTAATACGGAGGTCAGTGAAAAGAGACGGCATACTGTGTAGTTTATCTAATACTTCTTCATTCTAACGTGTCCCTTAACAAGGTGCCTTGCTTTGTAAACAGCATCAAATTCTGTCCAACTGGTGCCACAAGGCAGCCCTCTCAACAGTGGCAGTGAAGACACGTTCTCTGCTATGCTCCAGGTCCTTTTGTGCCTTTGAAATAAAGTTCCTCAGTGCCCCACTGCTGCATTCACTTAGAAGTGGAAGCAAAAATACTTAAAGAGATGTTGTTTGGTACAGCTATGAACAATAAGCTAGACTGAGCAAGAATATCAACAAGAACAAAGCAAATATTTAGTAGCAGACTCCCTTTATGATTTTGATTTCTTATTTAATGAGGAGATTTAAGCTATGTTTACACACATACTGTTCTGTGCATGCATTGTGTAAAAACGATTCAATCTGTGCCTCACTCGTGTACTTAAGTCAAAGCATTTCTTCAAACATTTCATAGATAGGATTCAATGGGTGTCCTGACACCATGCATGGTGCTCACTGAAATGCATCAGCTGTGGTGTGACTGTCTGAAAGGGACATCATCACTGAGTCCTCTTTTTTTCTGACTCCATACAGTGTGCTTTCTTTTGCTTTGCTTGTTGAAAAGCAAGTTAAAATTAGTATAATCTACTGATACATTTCAGACAGTGGTTATTTTAATGTGCAAAACATGTGCACAGAGATGAAGCATTTAAAACTTCATCCTTCCTCCCTGGAGAGAAGTGTTAGAATACCAACCAAGTGCAATCCATCCGAGTCACATTTAATTTGTTCGTGAAAGGCACACATTTTATAGTTATAAGCATTGCGCAAATGCTTCATTGTATTAACAAAATACTTCTAGAGACATCAAGCTGTTCTGGTTTTTTTATTCTTTTGTATTGCTACACACAGAGAAAATATTTTCTCAATTTCAGCTAAGCACTGTGGGAAGTTAACAGGAAATTATTATTATTGTGGCAAGGACTATTCAGTTACATTACCCTGCCTATTCCAGCCACTGACACAGAAAATATGCAATTACAAACATGTGTGTTGTACACCAGTATGTCCATTTGACTGGCATTATCATAGGAGGTATCCAACCCTGTCATTGTTACATGAATGTCTTTTTAGTTATTCTCCTTGGAGAACCGACAAATATTCAGTCTTACCCACAGTGCACCCTGGCAAGCTTTGCTCCTCCAATACTGTGCTTAATGTCAGCAGTGGTGGAAAAGAAATCTCTTGTCTCTAAGAATCATTTTCTGGGACAAGCATACTCTCTGAGAACTGGACACTAATCATAGAATCATAGAATCATTAGAGATTGGAAGGGACCTCGCAAGATCATCTAGTCCTGTTCCAGTGCTCCGTCACCCTCACTGGGAAGAAGTTCCTTCTCACATTTATGTGGAACCTTCTGTGTTCCAGCTTACAGCCATTGCCCCTCGTCCTATCACTAGATGACATTGAGAAGAGCCTGGCTCCATCCTCGCAACACCCACCCTTCAAATATTTATAGACATTAATAAGGTCACCCCTCAGTCTCTTCCAAGATAAAGAGACCCATCTCCCTCGGGCTCTCCTCGTAAGGGAGGTGCCCCATTTCCTTCATCATCCTTGTTGCCCTACGCTCAACTGCCTCCACGAGCTCCACATCCCTCTTGAACTGAGGGGCCAAGAACTGGACACAATATTCCAGATGTGGTCTCACCAGGGCAGAGAGGGGAAGAAGAACCTCTCTCAATCTGCTAACCACTCCTTCTCTACCACCTCTTTTCCAGAATGGCAAGTATATATAAAAATGATATGATACACAATAATGCCAAATTTCACATTTCTGGTTTATGCATATGCCCAGGTAACCACTTCCAGTTATAGAGTCTGCAGTATAAATACGATTAACTTAGTAATAAAACCTTACATTTAGAAAGTTAAAATAAAGTTTAAAGTCTAAATCCACGTAAGTGCCAAAAATGTTACCTTCCAGCAATTTCAAAGTGCAGTACAGTATTCGTCCCTATTTTCACAAATAGCTAAACCAACTGTTTGAGACTCGTGCAGTCAATCTGTAAAGATCTCGGTGCTAAAGTCTTTATCCATAAAATAATCAAGACAGTTAATCTCTGGAAATCCAGGTAATGGATAAGAGGTAATGAAACTTCAGCCACTGTTAGATACGGAAACTGATGTCAGTCTGAAAGATTAACAAAACGTTTCTTACTGCATGCCAAGTAGATCCTGCAGTGAGCTCAGATTTTTCTAGCAGAACAACATCCTTCAAGCCAGCCTTAGCCAAGTGATACGCTAGACTCACACCAACACAACCACCTCCGATGATCACTGTGTCTGCTTTATCTTTCACCAAGGAAGTAGATGGGGTTTCTTTCCTGAGGGAAAGAAAGTATTACAGAGAATTACAAAAAAACAGTTGCAGTTTTGCTGAATTTTTTTGTTTACTGCTCCAATCATAATAAAACTTGGTGCCTGCTGGGACATCTATGCACACCTGACTTGAAATCTCACCTGTTCACTCTTCTTTCAAGGAAATGTTCGTAAAGGGCCATATACATAGACAGTAGTAATATGAAAAACAAGGCAAGTCTGCCCTCACTCACAACTTTTAAGCTCTGTTATTCGTCCAATATACATTTACATGTAGATCCTATTCCTTAGTAAGAAACTGTATCCCCAAAATGACAGAAACAATACCTGACTTTTCAAAAGGGCTGTAGTATACACACACAGTCCTTTAGAGACAATGCTCCTTAATACATTTCTAACACAAGTGGCAGAACACATGTATGTGTTCATGAACAATGAAAATTACCATTTATTTTCACATTCTATCTATTTTGACGTGTTCTACTTTGCTGAAATCAAATCATTACAGGATCAGGTTTTTGTCAATGGCTCACACGTGCTACTACAGAACGCTGCATTTTCACAATCACTTAAGACATGAGCATGAACCAGAACTGCCGCCATAGACATCCCCATTCTCCTACATCTCATCTGATCTCTTCTACTGACTCAACCACAGGCAGGCTATCAGTAAACCAGATAAAGAAATGTGTCACAATTCATAGAAACCCAGGGGTTTTTGTATGTTAGACAATGTGCAAGACCTCTCTGTACAGACTATTGCAAAACCACAGGATCTCTCCCTTCAGGACAGGTAATACTATATTCTTCCTACCCCACTTAGTTTTGCACATTCTGTGGTAAAAGACTTTCTAACATATAACTAGATGTCCTCCCATCCTCCTCTCAGAAATCAGGGCTATCCGTTGTATGTGTTATGAATTGCGATATCATAAAATACTATTCTAAATGCAAACACAGGATGAATAGGTACCATGAGTGTTCACTATGCATCAATGAATGAAAAGTAAAATTGCACAGGACACCTCAGGTTTTCTGTATCTGATGTGCCACATGGGTGGCGCAGTGTTCTCTTTTGAGGTTACTTATTAATTTTTCCAAGTTAACAGTGAGTTGTTTAACAGCCAGATGCGAGACATTTACATCAGCTCATCTACTGAATTTTGAGGTGAATAGTAATCAGAGTCAAGCTTAGAGACTTCTGTCATGCTGCTTAGATGCCGCGAATCTCCAAATCCCTCACAAGACTTCTGCCTCTTTTCAAACCTCATCTCTCAAACGCTGTTAATAACCAGCGCTAATAACCAGCGGGGTACTTTGCCTGCAAACTACACGTTTCATGCTTATTTCTGCTCATGCTAGGTAAAACTGGTCTGGTCATTTTTTGCTCATTGATAGGGCCCCAAGGACAGTGCGAGGTCGGTGACTCGTTCCGAGCTACATGTGGTCACTGACGCAAGAAGGCGAGACGCGGAGGACAGATGCACCTCCGCGGACCCCAGACGGCAGCCGGCGGAGCACGAAAGGCCGGTACACAAGCCCACCCCGACACAGGTCCCGCACAGTGCCGCCGAGCAGCCGCCATGGTTAACAGCTCCTCGGCCCACGCCTTCTCATGCCTCCCCCCGCCCGCACTCACCGGCCCTGGGCACCCGCGCCGCCGCCGAGGGGCCGCAGGGCAGCTGCGGGCAGAGGGTCGGGCCGGCCGGTGCGGCGGAGGGGCCGCAGACCCCACAGGGCTCCGCGCAGCACCGCGCTCATCCCGCACACTCTCGCCGGCAGCAGGGATGTTGGCCGCGGGCTCTGCGCCCCTCAAGGAGCCCTCCCGTCCCGTCGCTGCCCTGCTGAGGCCTGCCCTCATGAAGGAGGGGGCAGGCCCGCCCCATGCCCTAGGGGGCAACCCAGAGGAGCAGCCGGGTGGAGGTGGCCCCGGACCGTGCCCGGCGCCCTGCAGGGTCAGGCGCCGGGTCGGGGGTGTTGACCGCAGCGCTGCCCACCGCGGCCCGCCTTCTCCGCGGGCTATAAAGGAGCGGCGTCGAGGCTTGGGTTGTCCTGAGCCTCATCGTTCCGAGCCGTCGGGCCAGACGCTGACCGCCGGCGTCCCTCAGCGTGGAAGATGCTACCTATCGGGAAGACCGCGAAACAGGGAAAAAGGGTAATTGTTCCACCTCCTTCCCCCATTGTCCGGCATCGGGGCCGTGGCGAGCGCTGGGCAAATAGCACCCGGCGGCCGTCCCCAGCGCCGCGCTCCGCGTTGCGGGTTCTGTGCGGGCACTGAGGGTGCGAACCGTGCCCCGGTGCCGCCTCTGCTTCCTTCTTGACACCCTGCCTGGAGGCTGCTGCAAAACGGGCACGGCCTCCGAACTGCGGTCGTCAGCCTCCTGGTAAGGTGCTCGGTATTTCTACAGGTACGGTCACATTGTGAAAAGCTGAAGTAAAGACCCAGTAACATGGCTTGTGTGTCGAGCCATTAAAGGCATTTAGAGACCATGAAGTAGATAGGTCAGATTGAATCTACTGCTGTAGTGTTTTTATTTTTCTGAACACATAGACCAAAGCCTTCAAGGTTGAAATAGTTTTGCTTAATATTTGATATACAAATTAAGCTGTGTTTGCAGCACAGAATTGTAAATATATTAAGCATAAACCTTAATTGGATGGGATTTCTGTCCTATCATCCCGCCAACTCTGTTTAAAAGCCCTATGTTGTGTTTCTCTACATTTGTATGAATGAACACCAACATTGCTTGTAACATGAGCACATAGCATGTCTGTTCTTTGCACTCTCATTTAGCTCAAGAAGTAAACCAGTGCAGCATCAACCATTTTGGCCATTAAGGCAAACACCAGATGTCTGATACATACCAGTACTGCAGCTCTGTATTGCTGCCTGGGAAGGTCACTGGAATCACGCACTCTGCTTTCCATTCAGGAGGAGACTACTATGATTAACGAAACACCGGAACTGGTTTAAGGCATTTTTATGTGTAGCGTGTAAGTCTACAGCAAGCAAACAGAAAGGTATGGGAAGAAATACTTTCAAAGTAGATCAGTTACAAAGTAAGGAGGTAGGGAGTTATTTGATGGGTTTTTTTTCTCTTCATTCATGGATAAGTAGGATATAGCTAGACGAAGCAGGCTCTTTGATTATATCATTCAATTGCATTTCTAAAGGTAGTTGAGAGAATCTCTTCAAACAGACGTTTGCTCTCTTTTGATGCATAGATGTACAAATGATGTGGGCAAAATTCATTTATGGTAGCAGAAGTTAAGCAGTTAAAAAAACCTCAAAAAAGCCTTGGTTAGCTTTGTGCAGATACTATTTTGTGTTATTTTATACAAGAACTATGTACTACCATTCCACCTGACCATACATTTTCATCTAGATTAGACAGGAGCACACAGACAGAGATCTCGTGGGCAGAACAGAGCAATGTCAGTGCTGAGTTTATGTTAGCTATGTGCTGCTTGATCAGATGGCATATTTTAACCAGTGTAGGCAAAGTGAAAACAGTGTCAAGAGATTCTATCAGACCTGCAATAAAGTTTGCAAAAAAAGAAACATCATTTCCATTTTGAGCCAATCTCAACTGACAAAGTAAATCTGCATTAAGCATTTCATTAACATTAAGCAATGATACAGCTGTTAGCTGTATCATTGGCTGTTATCATTGCCCTGATGCTAGGCTTAATATGTCACCATATATGGTGTACTATGATGCCATGGCTTTTTTAGTCATGGTTTATCCTGCTTTTGTGTGTCAAAAGTGAAGGTTATTTTAAAATGCAGTTTAAGTAAGCTAGAAGTGTGAAGGCAGATTGCTGTTAAATCCTGCAAGTGACTTGTGGAAGAAAAACACAAATCAGCTGTAATGGATTTAAATGTAGTATCTACATATGATGTCAACATGTGACCACTAACTAACATTCAGTTAACACGTAATGACTGAAGCTGCTCCTTTTCTCTGCAAGTTTAACTTTTCAGGCAGGCTTCAGATTCCTTCGCGGGTAAAGGAAGCAGAGAGACTCAAACAGTGACTTCCTGGGTGCCGGCCCCACTTGAGGTCGTCTGTTACCACTGCAAATGGGTTAATTGCAAATGCAATCTTTACAAAGCTTCCTGACATCTACACTTAGGACAAAATTGCTCTAGTATGTAGGTGTGGTTGGGTGAACTCATCAGAAATTACTGAATTTTGGAACTTCAAATGTAACTTAAGTTTTACCTTGAAACCTGCTGAGAAAAAAGATTAAAGCTCACACACTTTGTATTAAATGTAGATAAATATTTTGGCAAACCTACAGTGTGCAGTGGAACATAATGCAGAGATCTGCAAGCCAACATTTGCCAAGCTCATTTGTCTACACAACAGCACTGTACGGAGAAGCCTCACGACCTTGCTGCCATGTCAGTGCCTGAGACAAAAGTGCCCAACATTGAAGCCAGGCTTTGTTAGCCCAAAGTAGCCTCACACTGCTGTGCTTGGTACTGGAACTGGCACAGTGCCCCTCCTTGTTGGAAAGTTGTACTCTCACACCACCTGAAGAGCAATGCTCAGGTGTTACAAGTGTGTCTTTCCTGGATATATGTATTAATGAGGGAGAAATTACCATGAAAGGTAATCTGCTAAAATGTGGAGGCTAATTATTGAAGACTGCTTTCCAGCCATGATGATTCTCTCAGCATGAAAAATCACACTCATTTCTGTCTACAAGGCTTTTCTTTTCCATGATTCCTCAGATTTCACCTACTGAAATGCTGTTGTGAAATCAAGAACAGAATCAAGAAATGATACTTTTTTCTTGAGGGAAATTTCAGTCTTACCTTTGACTCATTATTTTCACGTACCCACAACCCTTGCTAATGTAATGGGTCCTCCACTTTTTGAAGGAAACAATTACCTTTGTAACCCAGTTGCAGAAATTAGTCCTAATTAGTGTAATGACAAGCTACCTTTTTGAAAATCTGAACAAGTAAATGAAGCAATGAAAGGAATAAAATGTATGTGTATATATATTACATGTAAGCAGTGTATGTTGTTCCCTTTTTTTAAATTTTATGAAAAAAATTAGCTACCACTTCTTTTGCCTTATCCATGGAGTTTGAGGCAGAAGCAAGGTTAATTGCAGACCACTGTAAGGTTTATAATTTGGCATCTGACAATGTTTTATGGCTATGCAACACAAGGAGGTATTTCTTTCATTTTGTAAGTCTAGGGGAGCAAATGCAGGTCAGTAAAAAGTCCGTCACAAAATGAAGGCCAGCATTTTGAGATACGTTTTATTAAATATTGCATGCTTAATTTTCTGTTGTGCCATTTTGTGTCACAAGCTGTTTGTGGTGAGGCTCGGTCATGATGGCAGTCGAAGCTAGAAGGCAAATGAGCTAAGTGGCCGGTGATACTAGCGTTTTCATTTTGAAAAGTTGTTCACATGTTTTACAGGACAATTTGAGATGGTATCTGTTGACTTCTAGTTCTGGGGACTATATCTCTGGAATACAATAAAACTGACTAATACAAAGTCTTACATAATACATAAGCACACTTTAAAGCCTTGTGTTGCAAAATATGTCATCTATTGTGCCTTAAAGAGGATTCCAAGAAGGAAATTTATTTTTTTATGTTTATTATAGTAAATCTGTTTCTGGTAGCAAACAAATAATTATGTTTACTTTGCAAATACAGGAAATGGCAACAAAGACAAAGGAAGCCCACAAAACTCAAGAACTGTAATTGTTAACCCTTCCTCCTGCTTTCCTCAGGGTATTCTAGAGCGCTTAGATGCTGGAGAAATTGTGATTGGAGATGGAGGATTTGTCTTTGCTCTTGAAAAGAGGGGATATGTAAAAGCTGGGCCTTGGACTCCTGAAGCAACAGTAGAACACCCAGAAGCAGGTCAGTTTAACTAGGAAATGGTTAATCCTATAGTAAGTGTAAACATGGTTGGCTGTATAATGAATACACAGGAACTTCTAGAAGATTTTTGAATTGAACTGTTCATTGACAGCATTTCACTGTTGAGAATAGCTAAAGAGTCTGTAGACTAAATACGTTTCTTAGGCCTTTATATTGCTTTAACACTGCTCAAAAGCATTTGTCAGGGTAAGAATACCAGTAGTGCGAACACACAGTGATATCTCTCCAGAATGCTCTTCCAGTCTTAAATAATTTGCAGCTTAGGGATTTTTTATTCTCTGATAGGGTATGTCTAATATTTTAATATCTAGGATTTAATAACATTCAGTGATTTCTCTCAAGGATTTGCCTGTTCTGTCCTTGAGCTGAAATAAAGCTTCTAACAGCTTTTCAAATTAATTCTGTGGTTAACTATCTGTTTTGTTGTGTTCTAGTCATTGTAGGACTTTCATATTGTTACAAATTAATATAATTTATTAATTCTTCGAGGAAAAATTACAGCTTTTAATAAACAATGGAATGGAAGTACTGACTGTATTATGCTCCACTGTGAAATGCGGAATAATAAACCTCATGAGAACCTAAGAATTTCAATAAACATTTAATTGAGTAACTCAAAGTGGGTGGAGACAAAACAAGCAATCACTCTGTGTCTTCCAAAGTGAATATGACAGTGTTTAACACAAATGGTGTAAAAGCGATGCTGTTATCTGTTTCTGCATGCTTCATTACACGAAAGAATTTACCCTAGTAATATGACGCACAGTTAATCCCATAAACCAGTTTGCCCTTTTGAATTAGGTTTTTTCCATCTACACTGGGTAAGGAGAGGATGTGAAGGAGGAGAAAGATCTTAGTCTTCTCTATTACATTGCTTTGTACACATTACATATCTATAAACTTTTACGCTTTTTATGAATACTTCCTTCACTGGAAATGTGTTCCCTTCTGTTTCTGCAGTGTTTTGTCTCCCCTCTATTACTGCTTTTTGCCCCTGCATACTCAAGGGTCATGTTACTTTGAAAGCAGGTGCCAAAAAACAGAAAGAGCAACTGGCTCAGCTGTCTGGTGTAAAAAACGTACCGCTACCAGATCTTGTCTTTGTAAGGAATGAGGGGAGAAGGAGGAGGTTCTGAGAATGCAGTAAAGAAAGAGTTAGTTCAATACCATTGTCCTTATTACAAGAGAGGAAAATTTTGCCAGACTCACAAGTTCAGAAGAGAGATCTAAATATTTCTTCTGAGCCAGATCTGTAGTGAGCAGTACACATAGGCACTTATTGCCCCCATCGCCTGTTCGCATGTCTGTCTCTTTTGTGAAATGCCCAACTCATGGAACCGAAGTGAAAACTCAGTGTTACACTTCTGACTCCTAAAATACATCAAATTGTCAAGAACTTGTTTTGCCCCATGGATAGATGTAATCCATATTTCTCAAATGCTGGGGAAAAGCACAGATTTAGTAACATGCTGGAAGTCACACAATAATTAAACTACAGAGCGATTGGGTTTTTGGTAGCACAGACTGTATGTGTGACTGTATGTTGTTACACATATATGTAACACCATACACTACTACTAAAAGCAATTTTCTTGTGATTGAATTATATTCAGAGTGACACTTACAACACTATTCTTTGCCTCAAAATGTAGACGTATCCAAGAGTTTCCCGTTTACGTACCTGGTAGTTTGGGATATGAAGTTCCTCACTCATATGTGTTGGATTTTGGTTCATGTGTGTGCCTATGCCACTATTCTTACTTGTGCAAATCCTAGCCATTCATCTAAGAATGCAAGACTAGTACTTAAAGTGCACTAACCATGCGGTTAAACAAACGTCTATTACAGAAATATTACAGATCATTTGTGGAAGTATTTGTAGACACTTTTTTCCTTTTCCCCATTTCCTGACTAGTTCTTATTTCTCATGGCGAATAACAGAAGAGGAAACTATGGAACACTGGAAACACACAAAGACAACCCTTTCAACTGGGAGCAATAGGCAGTTTCAGAGCTGGAGGAAAAGGAAGACTCCCTTTACTAGGAATGTTTTGAGTTTGCAGGAAGATTGTAAGACTGGAATTTGATCCTGGTAGTTCAGGCAGGTTCCAGGGACGTTTTCAACTGTAGTTCAACTATAATCTATGTTCCTGCATAAGTCTTTGTGAGTGCTGAGAGAGGAAACATTGTGTTGAAACACAGTGTGGTTACCTGAGGCTGTAATTAGAAATTGAATACTGTACTAGAAAAGCAAGGGACACTATACTGTTTCTTCAATGAAGCAGGCATTTTATGTTTATATGCAGATTGACTCCAGCAACTCAAACTAATGTTTGAGCTTCTCTGGCATAGAAGGCTGTGTTTGGTGTGGCTGAGAAGAGAAATTTTGTTCTTATGACACATTCACACATTTCCCTAAGACAATGATTGTCTGTAGGCATTAAGGTATGATAAGCCAGGATATCAGGAAAGCTTCTCCAAAAAGCTGCTGCAAAACCAGTAGTTTTCTTGTGCCTGTGTATGGTACCTAGGAAATTACACAGATCATTAAGGGTTGGAAGGGACCACAATAGGTCATTTAATCCAACCCCAAGCTCAAACAGGACCATAGAATCTAGGGCAAGTCACATAGGAATGCATCTAGATGGGTCTTGAAAGTCTCCAGAGAAGGAGACTCCACAGTCCCCTGGGCAGCCTGTTCCATTGCCCTGTAACCTTTATAGTAAAGATAAGTTATTCCCGTATTTTCTACAAGCTGTTGAGATTTTTTAATGCTGCAGTACATTGTAAGTAGAAATCATTGTAATGATTGTTCTGTGATTATACATATAAAATCAATTGACAGATCGTATTCTGTACCTTCGGTGGTGCCTGCAGGCAGAACTACCATTACAGAGCCTTCTCCCTAAGCCCTAATGTAGGAAATGAGTCCATTAAAAGTAATGCTAACCTTTCATTCAAAAGAAGTATTGGCTCCATAGTAAAATCAAGATATGCTGACTTTTGAGAAGAATTAAGTCTCTGTTGCAAGTCAGTTTTCAGGACCAACAAATTCTTTATTAACTAAGGATGCATTAGTGAAATAGAACCTTTCTTTTTGTTTCGGCTGGCTAGATTCAGCTAGAGTTTTGTGGAAGGAGAAAACTAGGAGGTTGTAGAGAGGTGGGTATTGGTCTCTTCTCGGTACTAACCAGAGGAAATGGTCTCAAGTTGCACCAGGGGAAGTTTAGTTTAGACATCAGGAAAAACTGTTTTGAAAGGGTCATCAGGCATTGGAACAGACTGTTCATAGAGGTGGTTGAATAACTATCCCCAGGTGTGTTTAAAAGTCATGTAGATATAGAGCTTAGGGACATGGTCCTGATACAGTTAGGTAATGATTGGACTTGGTGATCTTGAAGGTCTTTTCCAATCTAGATGATTCTGTGAAGCCAAAACCCAAGAAGTAATACACCATTGCATTATTTCATATAAATATAATCTTGACCTTTAATTTGTTGCCACAATGCTTCTATTTTCTTTGTCATAGTCTAGAAGCTAAGAAAAACAGGCTTTTTTCTTTTGACGCTCTTTTTCTTTGGTATTATTTGTTATGCTTTAATGTGCTTTTGTCAGATGTCTGCTTTCCCTTCCTAAACCACTCTGCAGTTCTATACATGAAGCTAGGAGATCTGAAGGACTGCAGAAAGTACAAGATAGGCAAGGTGGAATGCAAAACTGAAGTTAGTGATAAACTAAATAAAAATCTTCAATCATTCTTATCAGACTATAAGTAAAGGGAAAGTTTTCTAATGCATGAGAAGGAAGAACTCAGGAGAATGAGAAGAAATTCAATGCAGACTGGGGTACTGTTTATACTCTCTCATAATGGATCTTGTAGCAAACAAAGCATTACTTATTTCACAGTAATATTACTTCACTAAACATCTGATTTGGGGATGACAACAGTAATAATTGTACTAGTCGCTGCTTTCTCTCTTCTGGTTCTTTGCAGTTCGTCAGCTTCACCGGGAATTCCTCAGAGCAGGATCCAATGTTCTGCAGACATTCACCTTTTATGCCAGTGAGGACAAACTGGAGAACAGAGGCAATTATGTAGCTGAGAAAATAAGTGTGAGTAAAAGTCTGTTTTGATGGACATAAGAAATAAATTTATTAATTAGACAAGATTTAGTAGATTATAGGGTATTTTCACAGTTTGTCATAACAGTTTTGGCTGTATTTGAGGATGAATCATAGAAGTGTTAGGGATTGGAAGGGACCTTGAAAGATCATCTAGACCAATCCCCCTGACACAGCAGGATTACCTAGACCAAGTCACACAGGAACACATCCAGATGGGTTTTAAACATCTCCAGTGAAGGAGACTCCACAACTCCCCTGGACATCCTGTTGCAGTGCTCTGTCACCTTCACTGTAAAGAAGCTTACACCCTTTGCCCCTTGTCCTATCACTAGAGGACACTGAGAAGAGCCTGGATCCATCCTCCTGACACCCACCCTTCAAATATTTATAGACATTGAGGTCACCCCTCAAACTTTTCTCCAAGCTAAAGAGACCCATCTCCCTCAGGCTCTCCTCATAAGGGAGGTGCTCCACTTCCTTCATCATCCTCGATTCTCTACACTGGACTCCCTCCAGCAGCTCCACATCCCTCTTGAACTGAGGGGCCCAGAACTGGACACAATACTCCAGGTGTGGTGTCACCAGAGTAGAGGGGTAGAAAATGAAATTTAAGAGTCTTGAATAGTGAGAAAGACAAAGGTAAAGAACAGAGAAAAGACAAAAAAAGGGGAAGGAATGAAAAGAGGAAGGCGAATGCACACATATTTTTCTCATCTGAGATTAGTTCACTGGAGTTTTGATACAAAGCTCATAGGGAGGACTAAATGCACAAAGAACAAAATCGGTGAAAAAAAAATAATTCTGTAACATCGAGAGATACACCCCAACTGCAAAAATGGTGAAGTATCCTAGAGATTAATGAGTAACTAATGGGAATTGAATGTTTTTTTAGAACCATGTCTTTGATAAAGTAACAATAAGGTATGCAGTGTGGTCAATATTCTCCCTTTCTTCTGTAAGGGTAATCTGTAACAGCAACAGAAGTACCATATTCGTGTTTTCTTACTCCTTATGTAAAGGAATTGTAGAATGTTGGATGTGTTCACTAGATGCAAGCTCTAGACCCACTAGGACTTCTGGGACAAATGTATTTCCTTTGGGACTAGAAGTTTTGCCATATAGTGTTTTGTTTTGTCTGATCCTTTCCCCTTTGATCCTATTGTCTGTTTCAACCTCTGCAAAATAGGGAAGATTGTCCGGGGGCAGGCAGGAAGTAATGACTTAGTATCTGAGGCTGGAGCACCTCTCTTACAAGGACAGGATGACAGTTGGGCTTTTTCATCCTGAAGAGAAGGCTCTGAGGGAACCTTATACTGACTTTCCAATACCTTAAAAGGGCCTGTAAGAAGGCTGGGAAAGAGCTGTTCACAAGGGCATGGAACATGTTGGACAAGGCGTAATGGTTTTAAAATGGAAAAGGGTAGATTTAGGTTAGATATCAGGACAAATGTTTTTAATATGAGGGTAGTGGATCACTGGAACAGGTTGCCTAGAGAAGTGGTGGAGGCTCCATCCCTGGAGATATTCCAGGTCAGGTTTGATGGGGCTCTCAGTGATCTGGTATAGTGAGTGATGTCTCTGCTTGTTGCGGGGGATTGGACTAGATGACCTTTGGAAGTCCCTTCCCATACTATGGTTCTATGATCTGTGGTGATATTCCATAAGTCCAAACTTAAAACAGTCTGGACACAAGGGAATACTTGAGGCTTAATTAAGAGGTCATATGAAAATGTCACATAACAATTTCATTTAAAATGCTGTACCTCTGAAAAAGATGCCACACTGAAATGCCTAAAGTGATTGTCCCAGAAATGCAGCGTTGCTGGATGAAGCCATACCTCAGCTCTTGCTATATGCAAAATCGTAAGGTTGGCTGGGAGAGCACCTGGTATTCCACATGCATTTCAAGACTGATTTACTGCCTGGTCTAGAAGCAGGTTTCTCCAGGCTTTAAATGATTTATGGCTCCACCTCCTGGAGTTCTCAAACAGGTACCTGAGCACAAGTGTAAATGCAAGACAATCTGTCATCAGAAGCCTTAAAAATCAGCTGAGTCTTTTGAGGCAGCTGCAGAAAATTTCAGGTGAGAGAAACCTGTGCAGGTTCTGAGCAGTCCATAGGCTGCAGAGAACCCTACTTCAATCAGTGTATGTAATGGATCCAAAATAAGGATTCTGTTCTCAAGATTTTTTCCCAGTCTAACCTTTTTTTGTCACAAGCTGTTCTAGTCACTCTGATTTAGGTGTAAAGGGAATGTGTCTTTCAGTCTATGTAATGAAGTAATCATATATAGTGATGTTTCCCTTTACTATTCTTTAATATCTTATAATTAGTGACATACTTTTAAATGCCTTAAATAACACTGTATGAATAGTCTATCTTTCATTCTGAAAATGGTAAAAGTACAATAAATAAATTTTAAAAGGAATGAAAGTTATAGTGAAATTGAAACATGCTTTGTTTTCCACCTACACAATGTCAGAATAAAAGTTTACACTTCAGTGTAAGTAACCCATTTTCTAGGAGGCAAATAAAATTCCGCTTCATACCACATGTTTGCTTTTTATAGATTATTTGTGTAAGACCTATTGAAGGTACTAAGATTTCATAATATTTGTTAATATGATATCTTAGACATAGCAAAAAATGTGATTTCTAATGTTTGTTATTTTTGTGAAAGATGCTGATCCTCCTAGTCAAAATTATTTTAAAATCCATTTAAATTATAAAAGAACATGGAGAAGCTGTATGGCTATTGACTCTTCTTGCCCTTTTTGTGCTCTGCAATTACTTGCATACCTCTGACCAAGTAAAACTGACGTAGTCTATATTCATTCATACAGGGCCAGAAGGTGAATGAAGCTGCTTGTGACATTGCAAGAGAAGTGGCTAATGAAGGTGATGCTTTAGTGGCTGGAGGAGTCAGTCAAACACCATCATACTTGAGTTGCAAGGACAAAGCAGAAGTTAAAGCAGTCTTCCGAAAGCAACTAGAAGTCTTTATGAAGAAGAATGTAGACTTCCTAATTGCAGAGGTAAATCTGTTAAAGAAATACATGCTTTCAACTGACATAGAATCATAGAATCATTACGGTTTGGAAGGGACCTCGAAAGATCATCTAGTCCAATCCCCTTCATACAGCATGATCACCTAGACCAAGTCACACAGGAACACATCCAGGCGGGTCTTGAACATCTCCAGTGAAGGAGACTCCACAAACACCCTGGGCAACCTGTTCCAGTGCTCCGTCACCCTCACTGTGAAATAATTCCTTCTTAGGTTGATGTGGAACCTTCTGTGTTCCAGCTTACAAACATTGCCCCTTGTCCTATCACTACATGACACTGAGCCCAGCTCTATACTCCTGACACTCACTCCTCAAATATTTGTAGACATTAATGAGGTCACCCCTCAGTCTTCTCCAAGCTAAAGAGATCCAGCTCCCTCAGCCTCTCCTCATAAGGGAGGTGCTCCACCTCCTTCATCATCTTCGTTGCCCTACGCTGGACCCTCTCCAGAAGCTCCACATCCCTCTTGAACTGAGGAGCCCAGAACTGGACACAGTACTCCAGATGTGGTCTCACCAGAGCAGAGTAGAGGGGGAGAAGAACCTCTCTTGATCTGCTAACCACCCCTCTTCTCATCCACCCCAGGATGCTGTTGGCCCTCTTGGCCACAAGAGCACATTGCTGGCTCATAGTCATCCTGCTNCCTCATAAAAGGCTATCAGGTTGGTCAAGCATGACTTTCCTTTTGTAAAGCCATGCTGACTGTCCCTAATGACCCTCCTGTCCTTGAAGTGCTCGGAAACAGCCTCTAGAAGAAATTGTTCCATCACCTTTCCTGGGATGGAGGTGAGGCTGACTGGTCTATAGTTACCAGGGTCTTCCTTCTTTCCCTTTTTAAAGATTGGGGTCACATTTGCTATCCTCCAGTCCCTAGGCACCTCTCCTGTTCCCCAGGACCTAGCAAAGATGATGGAGAGTGGCCTAGCAATGACTTCTGCCATCTCCCTTAGTACATGCGGGTGCATCCCGTCAGGGCCCACGGATTTGTGTACATCCAGTTTGCTCAACTTATCCCTAACCCAGTCCTCATCAACCAAGGCAGGCTCGTCTATTGCCTCAACCTCCTCTGCAGTCTGGGGCTTAATATCAAGACAAACTTTAATATACCTAGTTTATTTCAGGGAATATAAGCTTATATTGCTTGCTCCTTGAAAAAATTCTGGTTTCATGCCAGTATGTCAAGTATTTTTCAAAATGCACAGCAGGATCTGTAAGGATCCAAGAACAGGACCTTGAAACTTTAGTTTCTACCTCAAGTCAAGTAAAAAGACTAGTTCTTATTTCTTCCCATACTCTGTAAGCAATCTACCTATGTTGACTTTTCTAAATGCTTCATATCCAAGAAACAATAGTAATAGAGTTTTGTTTCAGTATTTTGAACATGTTGAAGAGGCTGTCTGGGCAGTTGAAGTTCTAAAAGAATCTGGAAAGCCAGTTGCAGCTACAATGTGCATTGGTCCAGAAGGAGATATGCACGGTGTGTCCCCCGGTCAATGTGCTGTCCAACTGGTAAAGGCTGGTAAGCATCTGTTTTAATATGCCCTTTAAAAGTATGGAACAAGTCAAGTCCTTAACTATTGACATAAATGAATCTGTATCTCAAGTAGGCAGCTTCCCAGCTCTCTTTCATAAAGGTTTTGACCCTGTAGAAAAGTTATTCTATGTACTAAATTAGAACAGTCTTGTAAAAACATAACAAAATGAAGCTGTGAAATCATTGTTGACCTGGATAGTATTTGGAACAATAGCCACTGATATGGAATAAAGTAAACCTTAAATGTATTCATATTTTATTACAGAGCTTACCCCAAATTCTGGAAATATTATCACAATCCAAAGCCACTTTTGATTCCCTGCTCCTTTTTTTTATGAATGTATGGTGCACGTTTCAAACACAGAGTAAGAAAATGAGGATGAAATAGTACCAAAGGCAGCTTTTTCTGCAGGGCAAGGGCAGGAAAAACTGATGGTACGGAAGTTTATTATATCTGTTCTGAAAGCAGCCATTTGCATATGTAGCTATACATAATCAGTCTTCATTGATTAAGCAGATAAGAAAAAAACCTGTATGAGGGTGGGAGATACGATTCATTATCAGAAAGGTAAAGAGCAATGCAACTGAGATACAAATGGAATTACCAGCCTCAGGAGAGTTGAGGCTAGCTCTAACTCAGCTACCTTCTTTTCATAATGCTGGTATAAAGATGAACTGCTCTGCTTCTGGAATGCTGTGGCTTAGAACTTTCAAATCCTGTTTCCTGTGGACATGTGACTTGAACTTAGTTTCCTTATCCTAGGTGCTTCTATTGTTGGAGTCAACTGCCATTTTGATCCAGATACCTCCCTGAAAACCATGAAGCTGATGAAAGAGGGCTTGCAGGCTGCTAAACTGAAAGCGCACCTGATGTCCCAACCACTTGCTTTTCACACACCTGATTGTGGAAAGCAGGGCTTTATTGATCTTCCAGAATTTCCTTTTGGTAAGAAAAGGTTATCTTTATTTTAACTGATCAGGTTTTTTCCCCCATCTTTTAGCACAGCTGAAGCCGCAAGGTGTCCTTCTAAACAATAGAATGAGTTCCAATTATCCTGTTTGGTATTTTCCATAAAGGTATTGCAGTGTAATATCAAATTAAAGGTCATCCATATAGTGAGAGTACTTCAGTAGTATCACAGCTTGTGTCTGAAAATTAAGGTATTATGAAAACAGTTGAAGTGTTAATCTCAGTCAAAAAAGATCACATCTCTCTAAGAATAAGCAGACAAAATCAATTAAATATTTCAAAATTTGTTAGAAAAATGCTTTCCTTTTCAGATATCACGTATTATTCTTTTCAAGATCAGACTGTAAAATGAGGTATTTAAACACTGAAACCTTGATTTGGCAGTAGAAAATTTCAGAGATACATACTCAGGAATTTCCTCTTCTTACATAAATGAAAGAGAATAAAGCATAAGCCTGAGTCATTCTTCAAATTATAGTAATATCTGAGTTTTGAAAATATTCTGAAATGTTTAAAAGTGTTAGGAACTCATCTATCCTATTCATTCCTCCATATAATTCCTCTCATTGCAAGCAAAACAAAAAAAGATCATGTCAGTAATCAAGTGAATTGGAGGATTCAGTCTGGTCTGTTATGACTCTTGGCTTGTATGTAACAAGCAATCTGTATGAGATTCCAGTTTTCAGAAATTTCTTTAGTCATTTGGAGAAGGCTGTTTCTTTGAATATTTTCAATATACAGAAGGAGCAACTGATCACTTGAGAGTAGATAAGCTGTTTGGTAAATCATTGTTGAATTGACCCAGTTAACTTTGGTTTTTGTGGAAGACAATATGCACAAAGAGATACTTAGATATATGAAGTGTACATAACCCCTGTACAGGCCAAAAAGATCACAGTTTCTAGGAAACGATTGGCTATGTTGTATTGGCAAACTCCAGCATCCAGATGCCAGCAGAATTTAACAGAATCACAGAAAGTTAGACCTTGAAAGATTCTGTGATCCTGTGATCCTCTAGTCCAACTTCCCTGCCAGAGCAGGATCATCTACAGAAGGACACACAGGAAAGTGTCCACACCTGTTTTGAATATTTCCAGAGAAGGAAACTTCACTGCCTCTCTGGGCAGCCTGTTCAAGTGCTCTGACACCCTTACAGAGAAAAAGATTTTTTCTTATGTTTATGTGGAACCTCCTATGCTCTGGCTTGCACCCATTGCCCCTATCATTGGATATAACTGAAAACAGCGGGACTCCATCCTCCTGAAATTCACCCTTTATGCACTTATAAACATTAACTCAGTCTCCTTTTGTCCAAACTAAAGAGAGCCAGCTCCCTCAGCTTCTCCTCATAAGGGAGATATTCCACTCCCTTCATCATCTTTGTGGCTGTGTGCTTGAGCCTCCCAAGCTGTTCCCTGCCCTCAAATTGAGTGGCCCAAAACTCGACACAGTATTTCAGATGCGATCTCTCCAGGGCAGAGTAGAGGGGGAGAAAATTTCTATCTATAGAACTTTTCCAGCATTCTTTGCTTTTCCTTGGTTTACTGCAACAGCTGTGAATCATAACCAGTTATGTGCAATCACCTCAAGAGTAGGTACTTAGCAGGGCAAAATCTAAGAGCAGGTTAAAATTTTCTGGCACTGGTGAGGCCACACCTTGAGTATTGTGTCCAGTGCTGGGCAACTCAGTACAAAAGACATGGAGGTGCTGGAGCAGGTGTAGAGGAGGGCAACTAAGCTGGTGAAGGGCCTGGAGAATAAATCTTAGGAGGAAAGCCTGAAAGAGCTGGGGCTCTTCAGTTAAGAAAAAGAGGAGGCTGAGAGGAGACCTCATCACTCTCTACCTGAAAGGATATTGTGGAGAGGATGGTGCTGGTCTCTTCTCACAAGCAATTAGTGATAGAACAAGAAGGAATGGGTTTAAGTTACAACAGGGTAGGGTTAGACTTCATATTAGGAAGAATTTTTTCACTGAAATGTTAGTCAGCACTGGAATGGGCTTCCCAGAGAGGTGGTTGTGTCACCGTCCCTGAATGGGTTTAAAGATCTTTTGGATAAGTTGTTGAGGGCTATGGTTTAGGGGTGAACTTGTAAGGTAGGGTAGATGGTTGGACTCAATGATCCCAGGGGTCTTTTCCAAACAGAGTGGTTCTGTGATTCTCATCAAAAATTGATGAAAACGTGAATCTCTTTTTATTATAAATGTTAACGTTAAATGTGAATCTATAGTTATTTAGTTTTGAATAAAGCTAAGAAAAGAAATACTTTGACAGGCACGGAAAATAGAATATTGGTCAGTTTTGGGAATCCCACAAAATGTCACAACTTTTTTCATGCAGTACTGCTTACTTTCAATCACTATGTTTCATTTACATTTTGCTGGTTCATATTGCATAGTTCATCCATGTTTCCTCAGAGGGGATATGTTGTTGCTGTCCTTTTACTTCCAAAGCATAAGGACTCAGAATAGAATGGTTTGGGTTGAAAGGGACCTTAAAGATCACCTCCACGGGAGAGATGCTCCACACCCCTCATCATCTTAGCTGCCCTGTTCTGTACCCACTCAATCAGGTCCTTGTTTTTCTTGGGCTAAGGACTCCAGAGATGGAAGCAGTACTCTAGGTGAGGTCTCACCAGAGCAGAGTAGAAGGGGAGAATCACCCCCCTTGACCTGCTGGCTATGCTTCTTTTGATGCAGCCCAGGAAGTTACTGTCTTTCTGGGCTCTGAGCGTTCATTGCTGTCTAATTCAGTTTTCATCCACCAACACGCCCCAGTCCTTGGTCTTTTGTCTGCAAATCTGCCAGTGTTGTGCCTCCTTCTCGTTGAGGTGTGCTGCTTCTTGTTCTTTTTACTTTCCATTAGTTTCCTTTCTCTCAGCATGTTATCCTCTCACTCTGCTTTGCAACTGTGACGTGGAGAAAGGCTTAAAATTACTTTCATCCTAGCAAAACTACACACAAAATTTTCCACCAGGAATGAAGTGGTTTGAAGTAGCAAGGTGCTCATGGCTGGGATTATAACTAAGGGATGGGCTAAGAAATAGCTCCAGTTCTGAGCTGTCAGTGAAACAGCTGGTTGCCAGTATCCGATCATGGCAGTAAGTGTAGTAAGCATTCCTGGGGAATAATGAGCAGGCTTACTGCTATTGCAGGTGCACTTCTTTAACAGATTATAGTACTGCAGTGAGACTTTCCAGATATTCATTGTTTATTAGAAACTCTTTGGAAATACAGACATAACAATGAACCTACTTCAACTACTACACCAGCTAAGAACTGTGGCAGAATGGTAAGCTTATTGGAAGATACTAGGTGCTGTTTAGCAACAACAAAATTGTTTACAAACATAGCACAGCAGAACCTGAAAGCCAGACTCTTGAAAGGTAGCATCCTTAATTCTAGCTCACGGTTGAGACATGCACATCTACATCTACAACTGGTTTTGTGAACAGCGTGGACAGTATTGTGGTTGAAACATAAAGTACAAATGTCTTTGCAGGTTTGGAGCCAAGAATTGTAACCAGATGGGATATTCAAAAATATGCAAGACAGGCCTATGATTTAGGAATTCGTTACATCGGAGGTTGCTGTGGATTTGAGCCATATCATGTCAGAGCAATAGCTGAAGAGCTGGCTCCTGAAAGAGGATTTTTACCTGAAGCTTCTGAGAAACATGGTAGCTGGGGCAATGGCCTGAGCATGCATACCAAACCCTGGGTCAGAGCAAGGTCTGTATACTTGGCCTGGAAAGAACACCAAACTACTCCTTGCAAAGACTTATGTTCCTTGTAGTAGATTGGCTTCACTGATATTGAGGTCTAAATAGCACTGTAAACATTCTATGTGTTAATAACTTTCAAAAATTCCATCAGATTTTGGATCAGGGAGTAGCAGAGCTACAGAAATTCTCATCCTTTAAAATAAAGATTTGGTCTGACTTAATGTGAAAGTAATTCCTGAAAGTTAAGATAAAATACTAACAGACAGCTGTAAAACAGTTTCTAATGGTGAGTACCATACAATTTTCCTCCAAAGGACAAAAGGATGCCTTTAAAGCATGTAGCATTTCACTGCATGCTTTCATTCATAACTCGGTGTCTAAATACAAAGTCAATCTGTGCAAGTTAGATGACCTTTTGCAATAGTAATTTAAGCCACATTTTCTTTAGTATTGTGAAGTGTTGAAAAAAAACCCTGATTTACTTTCCTTTCTTTAGAGCAAGAAAAGAATATTGGGAGAATCTGAAGCCTGCTTCCGGCAGGCCATATTGTCCTTCCATGTCCAAGCCAGATGGCTGGGGAGTGACAAAAGGAGGCAAGGAGCTGATGCAACAGAAAGAAGCAACAAGTGAACAACAGCTGAAGGAGCTCTTCCAGAAACAGAAGATCTAATTCCACTGCAAATGTTGGAATGATTTATCTGCAAACCATCTCGTACTTCACAGTAAAATCTGTGAAGCGGAGTACCCACTTGATTTATCAGTTAACATGTAATGAAAGAGACAAATGCAGAAAGATGTGATTACTGTTAAGCACGTAAAATTTTGATAATAAAATCTCTGGACAAATAGTTTAGAGAATACAGTCAGAAGGAAGTTTGGATTGTCATAATAAATTCAGCTTCTGTTAGCTAGGTAGATACAGAAGCCCATGGAAAATAATTGGCTCAACTCAGCTGTGAACAGAGAAAAAGCCACATATATACGTGACATCAACGGACTTCCATTCCTGGGTCTGTTTTCAGTCTGGGATTACATAGGGGATTCCTCGGACCTCAAGAGTGTAAGAGGATACTATGGGGATTATTCTGAGATTTTTAAAAAAATCACATAAATTGAAAGTAATGTAATGAAATAGTACTGTATTATCTTCATGCCTTAAATTGTAAGAACTCAAAAGTAAGATACTTCCAGTAAAGAACTGATTTTCAAATCATACAGAAATTTCTAGGTATCTGATTGGAAATACCTGGGTTATCCTAAAATAGCACTTACAAACTGAAAATGTCTAAGATTACCTCCTTCTTTATAAAAATAGTAGAACATTCTACTATTTTAATTTCTTTTTTTTTTTAAAGCTGGCTGACTCACTCTTAGCTATAAGACTCAGTCTTAGCTATAAGAAGACATAAGTAAGTGTCCGGGAATGCATCACAGGATCATAAAATCAAATAATTGTTTGGGTGGGAAGTGACCTTAAAAATCATCTAGTACCAATCCCTTAGTCATGGGAGGGAACACTTCCCACTAGACCAGGTTTTTCTCAAAGCCCCATCCAATCTGGCTTTTTCAGAGCTGGAGCACCCACGAACTTTCTGAGCAACCTATTCCTGTATCTCACTACCCTTAGAGTGAGGAACTTCTTCCTAATTTCTAATCTAAATCTACCCAATTCTGGTTCCAAACCATTACTTTTATCACTGCAAGTCCCTTCTCAGATTTCCTGTAGGCCCACTTCAGATACTGAAGGCCACTATGCGTTCTCCACAGACTCTTACCTTCTACTGGTTGAACATCCTCAACTCTTTCAGCCTTTCTTCAAAGGAGATGTGCTCTACCACACACAGTCCTCTTTGTGGCCCTCCTCAAAATCTGCTCCAACAGTTGTGTATCTTTCTTGTGTTGGGAGAGCTGAACACAGTACTTCCTGTGGGGTCTTCACCTTACCACTGAAGACTGAGACAAAGAAGTAGCTGAGTATCTCACCTTTCTCCACATCCCTTGTCACCAGGTATCCAATTTCCTTCCAGAGAGGGCCCACATCTTCCCTGTCCTCCTTTTTATTTCTGATGTAGAAGTTTTCCTTTTTACTCTTGATGCCGGATTTAATTCTGTCAACCCACATAACTTAAGAAACCCTATGGACAGTACAATTTGTTGAGCGGGTTTTTTTAGGAAGGGTATCACCACACTTGGAACCTATAAAGGACACATTCCCACAGTTTATATTTGTGAAATAAGACGTAATTTATATTTTTCTCTAAAACCTTATTCGCATTCTACACTGCATCCAGAACCTTTATGAAAACATAATTTTCAAAGTTAGTGTTGAAAGGTTTTTGTTGGACTACTTTTCATGTGTAAGCATGCTTAATTATTTCTATCCATGTTGGTATCCTCTAGTTCAGAAAACACTTCAATATGTAACACTTTGATGGCAAATTTCAAGTATCCTTTTCAGAGTGTTATTGGCAGACAGATTTTATAAAAAGCCGTCTGCATTCTCCAAGCTTATAACAGACTGAAATAGCTGGAAATTTTGTCTGAGAGAGAAAAGTAGATAAGGAGTTATTTTTAAATGGAGATTATTTGGAAAGCATCCATGTACTACATCAACTCTTTTGGATCTTGCCTCTGCAGAAAGTGGAACAATGAAAAACTTATATATAAAACAAAAAGGCCCAATCTCTGATGACCTTCAAAATGCACACATTAAAAACATATACATGATAAAGTGGCTTAAAATACAAGTTACAGTTGGTAAAGAACTGATTTGAATAATCATTACCAGTTTAGGGACTTCCCGTAGCAAAGGATGCAGCTTGACTTCACACCCTGTAAAAACAGCCAGACTGCTTTAAAATTGGTTAAGTCCAAACATACAAATTTGTATTGAAGTAAATGATTTAATAACATAGGATATTGAGAAACCATGGCATTTAAGAAGATGATAGAATATGATGTTAAGCATCTATTTTAGATACCCAGCTTAAAAAAAGGAGAGATTTTAATAGATGAAATGAGAAATACTTAAAAGGCTATTTGGGCCATGCAAAATGAGAGCTGATCCAAGGAGGAAGTGTGTGATGAATAAAATGGGCTGGGCTTAGAAATGAATCAACAGTGAGATGAAACCATGTTGACAGAGCACTTTATTGGCAACTACAGGATCCCAAACTATCAAATAGAAAAACCTGAACACACACTGACCTCTAAAAAAACTCCAAATAAATACTTCAAGCAGTATGGTCCACAAAGCTTTATTTTCTCTTCTCTCTGTGTACCATCTCAGCAAGGGGTATGGGGACTGTTAAAGTTTTCTAATGGTTTATTACATGATTTAAGGAAATAAGGTGGGCTGACAGCACACTCATAGCAAATTTGTTTCTTTGAAAGCCTCTCTGATAACTTACATACGAAGTTAAAGGGGCTTTAGAAGGTCAACTCCCATATTTAGTACCCTAAGGCATCATCTACTGATAGCAGAAGACATTTGTTTAACCTGCTTGGAAACACATCCAGTGATGGAGCTTCCTTGCCAGCCTGAAATTGATTACTTCTCTCTTGTTAACCAATTTTTCCTAATTTAAGTATTCCTTGATGAAATTTAAATCCATTATTTCTTGCCAGCTCATTACAGCAATGAATAATTTATTATCTTTGCCTTTGCTGAAGTCTTTTATATGTTTGAAGATTTATATAAATTCCATCTTTATTTTCAATAGGACAGATTCTTTTCATTCATTCCTTGTTGCCTCCAAGTCTGTAAGTAATTATAAACCCAGAGATAATCTCTATCATATAATACATTATTTCAGCATCTTGCTTTATTACAAAAGTTCTTCATTACCTTTTCTTTATGTTCCACTGTTTTGAGAGAGGTGGTATCTGGCATAAGTTTTACATGAGATATCAGCCCATACTACATATAATTTCATGGAATCATGAAACTAAATTTTGTCAATTGTGTGTACCTCTGATACACCCTGGTTTATCTTCTGATATCCAATATGACATCCTTGTCTGTAACAGGGAGAGACATGGACTTGATGGATGAACCATTTGGTGGGTAAGGAACGACTAGAAGCTTGCACTCAGACAGTTGTGATCAACTCTGGAATAAATTGTCTGGGGAAATTGTGGATGCTCTCTCCCTCAAAGTGTTCAAGACAAGGTCGGATAAGTCTTTGAACAAGGAAGCCTAGTTGAGAGAAATCCCTATACGCAGCAGGGAGGCTGAAGTAGATCATCTGCAAGGTCCCTTCCAACCCTAGCCGTGCTATGATTCTATGTTTTTACGATATGCACAACTCCCGAGAAGTACATCACTCAATTACATGCCAATGTAGAGAATCTGAAGATGGACTTTCCATATATTTTTAACTTCACGTCAGAAATGCTATGTTCGGTAAAGCTGTAAACCTGAAAGAAAAAGCAAATTCATATAACAGCAATTGATTCAATCAGAATGGAAGGCAGTTGCTAAGAAATCAATTTCAAATTTAAGAAATGTATTTTTGGAATAAGAATGGCAGGGCTCATTCAGAGGACTTTAAACCAAATTCAAGAGGGGGTGGGATAGTTGATGGGCGAGCACCAGTGCGACAGAGCTCTGGTCTTAATGAAAACCAGGTGGCCTCT
>VXBP01009623.1:13915-79605 GCA_013400115.1 Rhinopomastus cyanomelas | reverse complement strand
TGATTCTATGATTCTATGAATTCCAAGCACATGCATGTCTGGGGTTAATAAGACATCTTACAGTAAAACACAAAATAATCAATAGAATAGCAGAACTACTTTGAGAAAATATCCTTCCCATTTTCCAGTGGCTGCAGAAACATTGATACAATAGGAGTCTATGTCATCTAGATTAAATGAGCATGAAACAATTGTAAGTTCTGAAGTATTGGTCTGTGGCAAAGCCCCAGAAGCTCTTGCCATGACTTATGCAGTAGGAAATAACAATCAGAAATATTTGCAGCTTTTTTTCCCTCAACAGCTGTAATAAAAATTTCACAAGACGTGAGAAGGCACAGCATTTAGCAGACAGCAAGCCAAAGGGTCAGATACTCACAGGTATAATTCTATCATCATTAATGTGTAAATTATTGCCCTCTAGAGTGAATGAAACTGAAGAAAAGAGTCCTGAGAACTTTTCCTTGTAAACCATAAAACATCACGATAACACTGTGTTTTTATAAAAGACATTTATTTCCTTTTTTGTAGTTACTATTACCTCAGCATCCAGAATACGTCAGAAGCTAGGTTCGAAATACACTGACCACCTACACTACGCAGAATAACAAGCAGAGCGTGCCTGAAAGGACTGACAGCAGAATTCAATAAATTTATGGAAAACTTAAGCTCAAAGAGGCTACAAATCCAATCTACAGCCAATGAAAGGCTGTGGTAGAAGCCATAGGAGAATTCCAGGATGGAATCTGGGGTTACTGGGGTCTGTTACAAAATTGTCACCACCCTCAGTGAAACCAGAACTGAAAACATATTTTTCTGCTTCATGGTCCTTTGCTCAGACAACTCAAATTTGGAATTCCCTAAGTTTTCTTGTATCTACTCCTTGTTCTTTTGAACCACACACATTTTCCCTGGAGCTTCAGTTTAGGAACTGGTACTTTTACAATGTAATGACAATAATATTATGCATAATTCTACTGATCTCTGCGGAAGTGTTCACTGTGTAAGGCATGAAGTCCTTCACAAGGATATGTACAAAACTTACACTGCACAGGTTTTTTTGCAATATGTCCTGCTTTGAAATGCTATTTCAATGCTTCTTGTTCTTTATCCTGCATTTCCACTGGTGCATTTAGTAAGACTTTCCTTTCAGATTTAAGTTTATTCTTCAAAATAAAGACAATTAGTGTGCTTGGGATATAGGACACTCCACGTAATAGTGCTGGCAGTCCAAGGTAGAACCACCTGAAAGAATGAAGCAGCTTCATTACCATATGAAAAAAATAGTGAAAAAATTCAGCATACGTTGTTCTGTCACTCTAAATCTCACACCCTGATTCTTCTGAATCTCATAGAAAATTAATCAATATGAGAACATATCACTGTCAGCAAAGTGGCTACGTACATACCCAACTTCGAGCAACAAATTTAGCCAGCGATGTTAACCACCTGGTTAGCCACTCACAGCTTTCTTTGCAGAGAAAAGAACCCTGCAACGGGCAGCTCAGACCACCAGGATAAAACTTCTGGCTATTAATGAGCTAGACTTCTTCCTCTAAATCAACTTCAACACAATATTAAAAAGAATCAGCCCAAGGCCACTACTTCAAGAAGACATTTCTTCAAACTTCCCACAGGACAGGAAAAGCATGAAGGGTAGTATCCTGCACCACTTTCCAACTGGAATAACTATATCCTCTCTATACAGTTCTCCTCTACTTTAATTCAAGTACTATTTCAATTATTTTCTTTTCAAAGATAATTTTCTGTTCATAATCAATCAACAAAATAAAAAACAAAATACATGAAATAAAAAACAACATTAACATTTTTTAAATAGAAAAACATTTTTCTCACAAGGGCTTGCTGCTTTTAATTTTTTTATCAGAATTCAGAATATTGAAAGTTTTTAAGGACTATTCACAGGAAAGGCCACTAGTGAATGTAATTGTGGCACCACAACATTCCTGTTCAAAGGATGTTTCAACGTCTGTGGCAAAGGTTGCTCTTGACAAATAAAGCCAATGCCAAAGAAAATGCCATGTGCACAAGGGCACTTTGTTTACTAGGAAAAGATAAATAGCATAAAATTTTATCTCTAGGGATGCAATGACAGAGTAAGAAGGAGAAATGAAAATAAAGTAGAAAATATACCTGTATGTGACAATGTCGTACATCCTACACGCTCCTTCTCCACCACCAGTCGTAGTACCCCACTTCAAGCAAGTGGTATCTATCAAAGCTCCAAAATAAATGGGAGATGGAATTCCAGCTAAAAAGAATATTAGCCATGTCCTTTTAAATAGGTAGTTCTTCTGATTGCCAGATACATTATAGAACCTAAGCTGTTTCTCATCTATCCCCTCTGTCCAGCCCTCTTGCAGCATGAATTATACTTTCTATATTTCCTGTGTTCTGTCTTCTTCCTACCCACCTCAGCCAAAGATGTTCTTCCTGTTGCTGGTTGAACAATATATACACGCTGCAATGTAGACTGTGATCTCTATTCCAAATTCAACATTTCCTCTCAGCAGTGTAGAGTGAGTGCTGTGTTTGATAAATATATAGCAAGAGTGAAGAACCAGGAAGTGGCCTTCAGATGATCAGCACTTATAGTGCTAGCATAAATAAATGCAAACTGAAAGCTCTTCCAACTTGCCATGCTGCCAAGATCTGTAGAAAAAAGTTCTTCCCAGTCAAAGACACTCTAGAGGAGTAGATTCCTGTGCCATGCCCATAGCTTTGATATGATCTTTAGATCAGATCGAACTGTGCTTCTGAAATTAGAACTTTTCTTACCGAATACTCTTGAAGCTAGTTCGTGGATACCCACTCCAAAAGACTTTTCTTCAGGATTCAAAGATCTGCACGATAATTACATTGTAAACCAATTAGTACAGGTGACATTAATATGAAATGTGTATCTCTGGGAGGTTTTTTTTAATTAAACACTTCATCATGATCAACTGATCCAAGGAGGTTCTCCTCCCCCTTTATTCTGCCCTAGTGATACCACATCTGGAGTACTGCTTCCAGTTCAAGGATCCACAGTTCAAAAGGGACAGAGATCTGCTTGAGAGAGGCCAACAGAGGGCTATGAGGGTGATTAAGGGACTGGAGCACCTCTCTTATGATGAGAGATTGAGACACTTGGGACTTTGCAGCTTATATAGAAGAAGATTGTGAGGGGACTGAATCACTGTCTATAAATACATGAAGGCCAGGTGTCAAGAACAAAGAGACAATCTCTTTTCACTTGCACCCTGCGATAGGACAAGGGGCAATGGGTGTCAGTTGGAGCACAGGAATTTCCACCTCAACATGAGAAAGAACTTCTTTACTGTAAGGGTTACAGAGCACTGGAACAGGCTGCCCAGGAAGGGTCTCCTTCTCTGAAGACTTTCAAGACCTGTCTGAATGCATTCCTGTGTGACCTGCCCTATGTTCTATAGTTCTGCACAAGCAGGGTGGTTGGACTTGATCACCTCTGGAGATTCCTTGCAACTCCTAATGGTCTGTGTATCTGTGTATCATATTATGCCCAAACCATTCTAACTAGTCAAGTGACTGAAGGAGTTCCTTGTTCTCATTAGGTGACATTTACTGAAGTTCCTTAGCTAAGACTGCCAGATCAGGAAAAGCTCTTGTCCTGGTATCATTCACTTAAATGGAAGCCAGCACAACATGCCAGGTAATTGTGTCTTAACATCAATCAACACACCACTATCGCATATCTCTTAATATCTCAGTGGTCCTTCAGGATACAGATGCTAGCCAGAAGCAACAAGATATTATAAAGCTGCCATGACACCAAACATTAACACAGCACAGAAATGACATAAAACCTTTCTACCCTTCCTCCTTCCATACACAAACAAACACGTGTTTCATTCCTTGGGCTTTTTAACCTTAAGACAAAAATTTGAGTTAAGTTTCTTAAAATAGAGACATTTTACTGTACCTTATTAAAACCATGTACCCAGGCATGGCGGCTAAGGAAAAAATGAAGCTACAGACCAGTTGCAGTATTAAAAAATAATGAAGCATCTTGTCACAGATTTCTTCTCCATCACACTGTCCCAGAGTTGCAGACACATTTTGAGATGAAAACCCCGAGGCTGCAACACAGGTGCAGTTTTCAAATACCTGTCAAGAGAGTTTGTAATCACACAGACCTGTCAAAACTCATAGACTGAGTCTGGAACTCCCAGCGTTGGCAGCTAGCTCCCTTTCTCCTGCACTTGAGTAAGTTACATATGTGCAGCACTGCACTGCTGGCTCTCTCACAGTCTTGCAGGCAAGGTCCAACCATCATCTGCGTGTGTGTATGGGGTTAGAGAGTGGGAGAGAGCAATGGTCCTCTTAGGAAGCTGGGACTATTAAGAGAGCCCTCGTATTTCCCAGCACAGCCTGGTTATGTGGCCTTTCCAGTGCCAGTAGATCTGGCTCTCTTTTTCATAACATAGTGTGTGGTCTTTCCCAGGCTGGAAGAAACCAGAGATGTTTCACTGAGCCTGGGTTGCAATATTCTCGCTCAAACAATTTCTTCTACTGAAATCATTGAGACTACCGCCAGGGCTCTCGAATGTCAGCAACAGTGAGCAAGGGCATCAGGCCCTTACTAGCATCTAATACTTCTTTAAAATATTTGTAAATTAAAATTGCTTTCTAAAATCTGTATGATGTGGGCTTTTATTGAAGTCATTTTTTCAGCTCTTTTTGGTCTAATATGAACTATTATCTCTTTCTATGAAAAGTTATTATTAATCAATATATTAAACATTTTGTAAATCTGGTTTAAATCCACAAGGTGCAAAAGTTTCAGTCAATGCTATAGAATTTAATTTTGTTTGAAATGTTGAGACCAATTTGTCACTCCATTTTAATGACTAGGATTTCAAATATTGGGAAAAAATGAGGCCTCTCCATTATATTCTGTAATTTAAACTTCATATTCTGCTCAGAATTTCTGTCATCAGTCAACGAACTGATACAACTCTATATCACCTTCTAGATAAAATTAAATGTACATGTATGAGTACTTCCCACTCCCACTTAATACTGATATGGATATTTCTCACCTACTTATCTCATAGTTATAGCACAATAAAATGCTTTACCACACTTTTTCCAGCTCCTTTTGAGGCTTCACACCCAGCAAGACAAGGTGACACATACGTGATTCCATTAGTCCCACAAACAGGGTCCCATATCTTAAGAGGGCAATAACAATCCACGTTGCAGCCAGATAGGAGAGTATTTTCTGAATATGAAACTTGCTCTATTCTGAAACATATTTATAAGATGGGTAAATATTTCAGTCATGAAACTAGCCCTTTGCAACACCTAAACTTCTATTTTAGCTCAAGTATTGTTCCAGGACATAATCCTACATGCTCCTATCCTGGACTTTCTATCTTTCTATAGGATGTTATATGACATATATTACTAATATGTTATATTAGTAATGATCAATTAATAGAGTGCTCTGCATACCCTACAGAATTTTTCTCATGTATGGAATGAATGCTTTCAATTGTTTACGTATGTGTGCATGTTACAGACACACAACCCTTCCCAGTGATTAGTGCCAGGTTTCAAATCAAGAAACTGTAGATAAAATAGCCACAATAACTTGACAGCAATCAAATCCCACTAAACCAGTATAAGATGAAGAAAGGGTTTTGCTCTTCTGTAATCTTGAAATTGTACTCACGTTTTACCTCATCTTTTACCTAAATGTTTGAGTTTTATCTGCAGTCCCATGACTTGAATGCGTAATTATATTAGTAAAAGAATTAATATGGTCATGCAGTTGCACGAGTCTTGATGTGGATATATTTTAATACACTTTATTGTTTAAAAGAGGGATTACAGCAGATAGACCTACTGCCTCATGCAAGAAAAAAAGCCTTGAGAACTTAGATCGTGAAACTAAAACGTTGTAAAGTTATAGAATCCCTGGCTGAGTCTTGACAAGAACAGTAATTCTTGTGTCTTAAGACTTAGGTCCTCTTGTGGCTTAAAGAACATACCCTTCATAGGAAACTGTTAGGCCAGCAACTGGTGCAGTATCACAGACAGTCCAATAGGCAGCAAAGTAGAGAAGGTAATCCAGTAAAGATAACCAAAAGGCAATTTTCGCAGCCTGATAGATATTTATCTTGAATTTCTTCATGAATAAGCCTCCAAAAAAATACCCAACGCATATAACCGGTAAGTTGTAAACACCTATTTAAACAAGTGAAACTTCCATGTTAAAATGAAGGAGACCATAAACACTGCTTGTAAGGGAAGACTGTTTGGCAAAGACTCATACAGTACCCATGACTCAGTAATGAGTTTCTGCTAGTTCTCATGCATACTAAAATATCTGAAAGAGGAAAGGAAGGAGGGAAGGGAAAGGCAAGGCAAGGCAAGGCAAAGCAAGGAATGAAAATCTTTCAATGTCACCTCCCTAGCTGAGAGAAAAGCTCAACAGGAAGATAAGCTAATAAAGGACATCTTCGTGCACACTGTGCATCACAGAAAGGAGGGAGGGACAGACTTTCCAATGTGATGTGGGACTACTGAACACGCTCTCATGCTCCTTTTCTATTTGATACTTTAAAGAAGCAAAGACTGACTGAAGGAAATAAGCATCATACGGCTTGGTTGGCTTTGCTCAAAGCAATGTTGGTTGTCTAACAGTACTGGAGTGTTGGTGGGCAAGAAGAATGTGAGGAAAAGGCATGACTAGTAAACCTGATGTTGGATCATCCAATGTACCTCCACGTACCATGTATTTCAATATCAAAAACTGTCTCACAAAACAACACAGCAGTGCAATGTTAACAGAACAGGGACATGATGTACGATGGTTCCACGCATTTGAATGCACAGCTTCAAAACACTGGCAATGGAGGACGGTGGTAATATTCACCAGGTCTAGATCATTCTGAGTGACAGATTTTAAAGACAATGCTGGGGTTACTGTGAAAGATGAGCAAGGAGTTAAGGATCAGAAGCGTGGCTAGATATCTTCTATAATGATCAAATAAATTTTAGTTTAATTAAATCACTGCAGTTAAACAAAGGAACATTGATAATTTAAGATGTGACAAAGTGAAACCATAGAAAGACTACTACAGTATCAGGGTATTTCGTTTGTGCTACAGCTACTTGCTGTTGCCATTTCCCAATGAATGAGCACCTGCTCATAAAAAAAATACAAACTAATAAAGAAGAGATAAAAAAAGACAGCTATTTGGTCTGTTCTTTCCTTCCATGAAGTTCTCCATATAAAAGAGGATCTGAGGCTTTCAGAAGGCTTGAGATCAACTCCTGAAGAGTGGAGTTGATGGAAAGTGTTGAGGATCACTGGCAATTTTTGCTGTGTACATGTCCAACCCAACTATGTCTGAAGATTGTTAGAGACGTCATTTTCATGAGTGTAAAATCTGCCCTCCGTAGTGCACTTTAAAAACAAGATAATATGTAAAGATTAGGCCCATGATCTCTTGACACAGATAAGCAGAACTTCTTTAAGATCATTGGTGCAAGTTTCATACCAAAGCTAGGCCAATTCAAAAGATGGGAAGCAGATTATAAAATTCTGCAAGGAAAATGCATGATTATTAACAAGTTGTTGTAGTGTGGACTACCTCGTGTGCAGAAGTGTTTGATCTTAAGTCTATGTATACATAGACACATGAGCACATACATGTATACATATATAAACAGATAAAACCACATGGATATATACAGAAGGACAGGCTGACAGTGAGAGAGAATTTCATAGCGCCATCGCGACATAGTAGAGCAGAGCACAGCAAAGTGCACACCTACCGATCAAAAAGATGGCATCTGATGCAGATTTTCCAAACTGCTGTTCCAGGTACTTGGGCATGAACGATATCATCCCATTGAAAGCACTGTACTCTAACACAGTTACACATATGAACAGCATATAAACTGGGTTGCGAAACAGAGCCTTGAGGAATGGGATGAAATCTGGAATCAAACGACGTCACGAGTTAGGTGGTGCTTTACGAAGTGAAGCATCCATTGCTCAGTGTGGCCGAGGGGGAACAGAAATGGTCCTTAACTGGATACAGCTAATTCTTGTGTTTTGGCAGACACCACAGGTCAAAGATTACTTGCTTAACCTAGGCTACCCTGACATGTCTACACACAAAGATTACCACACACACCAATGTATGCTGCTGCTTATAAAAAACTCCTTAACTGTAGAGTAACAGAACTGTGCACCCACAGATACCCACAGATTTGTAGCATCAGGTACTCCCCACCATCCCTACTCCTTTTACTCTCATCCCATGCCCTGAGTGCATTCAGCAAAACCCTTCCCTGCATGCAGCATGTGAAGAGAGTACAAAGGGGAAGAGGTCCAAATGCACTAGATAGACGTGACAACCTGTCCTCAGAGACCTGATATCCAATTTTGATTATTGCTACTGTCAGTGACGGGGCAGAAAAGGCCTGAAGGCCACAGGTATTCCCATCATACTCTCTAAGTATGGATCAGTCAGTCTGCAGCCAAGTAAGCGTCTGAGAGACTAATTTGTACAGGTCTTTTCTCTGCATAATCTGAACCATAAAAAACCCCTCACAATTCCTCTTTGTCTAACATTATCTGTTCATTAATGTAAAGCTCTAAGTAGCCTTGATTGAGATGACAGTTGGACCTCCAGAGGTCCCTTCTAACTTTATCTATCTGTTCTCACTTTATCTAACTGTGAAAGTAAGTTTCTTAATTCAGGATATTCAGGCACAGCAGTGATTCACATCAACACAGGATGTAGAATGATGATGAAAACATAAGATTTGATGGGACTGAAGTACTAGAGCCTACAGTCTAAGCAAGGAGCCATTCCTCACCAGAGCTGTACTTTATCGGTGGATTCATTTAATGCTACATATGACACTAGAGAAAGATGTTGTGTTTGTCAAAACTAAGCTGCAATACAAGCCAAGACCTGAGCACTCACTTTGAATAAGGTGATTTTGCAGAACTCTCCTTGAAACACCATGGAGAGGTAGCTGGCACTTTGCACTAACTTTATGAAAGCAAAGATTCTGCCAAGGGACCCTGAGCTGAGCACACAGAATCATGAGACAAGCCTGAAGACCATAGCCTTTGACATACTGTATTCACCTAACATTTCCAACTAGCACCAAAACAGGAAGAGAAGAAAATAGCTTCCTACAGATGTATAGATCTGAAAGACCACAGATGTGAAAGTTGCCAGTGGTTACATGGTCAAACAGAACCTTGCTCAATAGTCATTAAATATTTGTGAGACACTTAAGCACTTGTCAATTCCTTTTATGACTTTAAGTTGGACTCGAGAAACGTGCAAGACCTGTGCTTGTTTTCTACACAGTGAGTGTGGGGTAAAAGCAACTAGAATCTTCAGCTTGTCCACAGCTCATAGGTTTGTAATATTCTTAACCAGATTTCAGTGCATTAATCCTTTACAAGGAAAAAAAGATCCAGATATGCAAACACCTGAAGTGCAGGAGGGGGAAAGGAGTGAATTCAGATCGCAGATCTATGGAATTAGCTTTCTTCTTCTGCAAGGACCCATTCTTAAACTCCATACAGAAACTTTGTGCTATTGAGGGATGAAAAAACAGAGTATGTATTTCATTCCTTGGACAAAAATATATATACTGCATATCTTCAGTACTAAATTAAGAAGAAAATAAAATGCCAAATAACTTACCTTTAGCAATTTCATACATGGTCTGTTTGGCTTCATTTTTATCATTTTCCTGCAGTGGTACTACAATTTTACTACTTGTCTCCTCAGTTGCATCGGTTTCTCCTTCTTTCACAAGTGACTTGGGCAAAAAACAAAAAGGTATTCCAGCAAGAAGATTCAATAATCCACAGATCAAAATGCCAAGCCACCATGCTCCAACCCAGCGGGCATCAGTAGCTGTTATAGTTATGTCCTCTATTTAAAAAAAAAACAAACACAAAACACAAGCCCAAACAAAAAAACAAACTCACAAATCTTATATTAGTTGAGAAACATTCTTTGATGTCATTGTGTGTTCACCTATTCACCTCTGACATATGTGACAAAACAAAGATTGTAAAATGAGGCTGATGAAAGAGCCTCATTTCTTTCTCTAAGGTTGCTAATTTCCCAGCAAACTTCAGTATTTTCTACCACATTAATTCTAGTTGTTTCCTAGGTTAACCCCGATGACACAATCGTTCCAACTGTTTATAAGCTGATTCACTGGTGTATACGTGAATTCAGGTCTTCTATAGAATTAAATAGCACATAAAGGTTTTCCATCATAAAAGAAACACCAGCAAACCCAAATAAAATGAAAATATCTCACATGAGCAAAGGAACATCCTTCCCTGCTGATAAACACACCATCATGCCTACCAATTTACATGTAAGATTTTTTATGTTTATCTAGTACCTGCATTTACTGATCCCACATCCACAAACAGTTCTGCACAGAATGATGCCAACAGGAGACCAAGGAAGGGGCCAATTACAGTGGCTGTATGTAGAAATCCTCAAGTATGAAAAGGAGAATGCATATTAAATTAGAACCTGGACATGGTTATTTTCTTTGAATTGTTATTTATGTTTAGACAACTCTACTGGTTAGACATTTGCTAACCTAAAAATGATTCAAAACATTCATCTCTAGTTAAATTACAATTTCTACAGTATTATTATATAGGCAATAATGTCTCTTCTCTCTTTGTTTATTAGACTGGAGAGAGCCATAATAATCCTTTCTTGCTTTTATTTATATGTGCTCTGCTTGGGGGAGAGAAGTTCTCACAATAGGGTAGATTTACCCTGGTAAAGAGGTGAATTCTCTGCTTTGGCAAAATCTTCCAGATAGGAAATTCCTAAAGGCATAATGGGAGTTTCGCCCAATCCTCGCACTATGTTTCCAACCATCACAAATATCCACAGCAAGGACCCCCCAGGCTCTTTTTTACATTCTGTGAACAAAATAAGAAGCAAGAATTAAAGTTTAGGTATAACAACAAAAAATTGACTAAAAGCTTAAAGTCTGAGGGATGTTTCTGTCCTGTAAAGCAGGAAGATAAGCAGTAGCGGTACTTGAAAGGCTCCACAACCAGATGTTGCGCTTACTGACATATTCATCTCCATGCCATGCATTGTCCAACCAGTAGCTGGCCCAGCCACTGCATAATCTGAGCCCTTCCCTTTACTCATTTTCCTCATGAAAACTCCTTTTCAGATCAGTGAAGAAGAGAGTACCTGACTAACTTGGCCACCTTATACAACAAATAAATAATTGGTCAACGTGAGGAGTGCAGTGGGTACTTCTTACCTGGACTCTACAACTACCTCCCTAAAAAGAGGTTGCAGCGAAGCTGGTGATGGTCTCCTCTGCCAAATTACTAATGATAGCATGAGAGGAAATGGCATCAAGTGGCCTATCACAACTGGGGTCCCTCAGGGTCTAGTACGCATCCCCATGGCGTTCAACATCTTCATAAACTATTTGTGTGATGGGATTGGAAGCATTCTCACCAAGTTTGTTGATGACACCCAACTGGGTGGTGAGGTGAAGACATGTCGAAGGAGAGTTATTTTACAGAAACACCTGGACAGGCTAGGAGAAGCGGGCTAAGCAGAACAATATGACCATCTCCCTAAAATTCAGGAGTCTTTTGCTATGATTCAGGTAAATGTTGTAGAAAACCCATACACTGTCATCTGATTATAACAACACTGTATGAAACAAACGAGAAAACTTCCTAATTTCAGTGAATGGATACCACTTCCTTTCAAGAAAGTCAGAGAATCATTTAGGTTGGAAAAGACCTTTAAGATCACTGAGCCAATCATTCATGTAACAGTACCGAGCACACTGCTAAACCGTGTTTCTACATGTGTATATGCTTCAGTCTCCCAGTTAAGATGTCGCCTAGTTTTCTACATTTCTATTTCTATATGGAAAATATTTCTATTTTACATGTATATCTATGGGTTTTGCTTTCCTAAAGGGAAAGTCTGATGAGGAGAGGCTGAGGGAGATGGGGTTGTTTAGGGTGGAGAAGAGGAGACTCAGGAGGAACCTTCTATCTCTGTACAGCTCCCTGAAGGGAGGTTGTAGTCAGGTGATGGTTGGGCTTTTCTCCCAGACAACTAGCAAAAGGACAAGAGGGCAGGGTCAGAAACTGTGCCAGGGAAGGGTTAGGTTGGAAATTAGGAAGCCCTTCCTCACAGAAAGGGTGAACAGACTCTGGAATGGACTGTCCAGAGCACAGGTGGAGTCCCCATCCCTGGAAGTGTTAAGGAACAGACTGGATGTGGCACTTGGTTGATGTTGTGATGTTAGATCTTAGGCTAGTAATCCAGTAATTCTGAGATTCTGTGATCTCCATTTATCATTCTTTTATTTCTTGTGTGGTACAATAAAAATGCTTCCTGGTGTCCTTTCCCATTGTCCAAATATGTCACCCACTTCCTTGGGATTTCATAGTATTTCAGGTCAAAAGGAGGAACATGTGTGAGAATAGCTTGCTGCTACATGTCCCAAAGTGACCTGACAGCCACGCTGTGAAAACTGCACGAAAAAAAAACCCTACAGCTCTGGAGTAACAAACTAAGGAAACTAGAAGGACATTTCCTGACAGCAGAAAGTACTGGCCAAAAGTAGGACCCTGAAATAATTGCTGATAAAAAGAAAATCCTATTTACCTAACTGCTACCAATGAGGGAACAAAATAAGTAGACTTAGAAAGAGTCATACCTGTTGGTGGTTCCTCCGTAGGTAAAGAGCTTTGATTAACAAGGCACAGGGGTGTGACTGAAAAATTCTCCTGTTGTGAAATACTGCTTTCAATATGATACCTGTTTGAATCAAAGGAAAGCATGTATAGGTTAAGAAGAAAAGCCTCAGAACCATCTCATAAGTCTGTACTTCAGTAATGAAGCTACCTGTAAGATGAGCATGTAACTATAGGAGTAAGGAAATCTGTGTCAAAAGCTAACTAACAAATCAGACTAGGAGGAGAGGAACTGTAGCAGGGAATCAGCTCAGTGTTTCATCCAGACTGCTGTCTAACCCTTAACAGTCTTGTAAGAGATGCTTCAGGAGGAGCTGATGAAATACCCTAATGAAATGGTTCATATAATCTTCTTTCCTACTCTTCTTACATTCTAATCCAATTTACGTACTAATTGAAAGATGCCACCAAGGCAGTTGGAGCCATACACATTGGACACAAGTCATCTTCTTCTTCTTCCCTCTAGTGATACCTCACTGATTAAAATATAGGCAACCATAAATGAATATTTGTTTAGGACAAGCAAAAATTGTGAAAAATTGGTTAAAGAATCATTAGTAAAGTACTTGCCAACACAACAATCATGTTTGATCCAGGTCCAGACAAAAGGCATCTTTTAAAATCATCTTCTATTGCCCATCCAAGAAGAGAAAACAGTACCACAGGCCATTATTTCTTCGCAGAATCAACAAAAGAAGTAGAAAAAGGATGACGGCAAGGACAAGGGCCAATGGGTGACTCTACTCAGCAAGTGATCACTGACTTTTGAAGTCATCCTAGAAGCAAGTTGCTCTACAATTCTGATACCATACCCACGCTCCAAAATATCTCACTCAATAAGCTGTACTGTTCATGTTGAAAAAATGTGGGTTAAAGCAAGTAAGGATTATAAGAGCTGCTGTTTGCTAAGCAAAATACTCACCTGCCAAAGAGGAAGTGTGGAATTGATATCAAAAGACATCCAAATGACAGAACTGTGCAGCCCAAAGCAATTATTCTGGGTCGGTGAAGCTTTGCTCCGAAGTAACTCACAAATGCTATCAGCAGCAAGTTGCCTGCAAAATGAACCTTGTTCATATTTACAAGCCAAGCCATCCTTATACAGCCTAATGAGCAGCACAAACTGGAGCATGCCATGTTAGTTTCTTATCAAAACTGTAACTAGACAGGGAACTGCCTAAATGATGCAGTAATCCTCTGCTACTTGTGATCTTGTTCTGGAGGATTTAGACCACATGGAAAGAACACGAGAATAGAAAGTGGAATTGAAATGAGATTTTAGTGAGAGAGATTTTTTTGACTGCATCTATGTAAAGAAGAAAATTCCTGACAGTTTATATAAAGACCAGGTGCAGGGGCTGCTGAATAATAACTGGTTTAGGAAGTTAATCTCCCCATATATTCTATTTTGCAATGTGGGAGAAAATACAGAAGTGTGTATCCAAGTGTTTTAGTACTGAAAACAATAAAGTCAAGATGGCATACAGAGAAAAAAGGAATATTATTATTCATTCCACTAACAGTTTAAGACAAATAAAATACTATAGATATTTCTACCAAGTGCTACTAAAATATACAAATGTGCTAAAAAAGATCATTCTTTTCTCCTCCACTTTTACTTCAGAATCAGCTGATTTTGTCTACCCTTCATTTATTCCTATGCAATTACGAAAAGAATTTCGTTTCTTGTTATGAATCAGGCCCCATAAAAATAGCAATTTAGTCATTTTACACCTACTAATTTTGTGATCTTTTTGTCAAAAGAACAAAATGACGTCCCTGAGTGACTAGCTTCATGCTCTGAAAGAAGATAACATCTTTTTTATGTATGATTGCTAGGCAGACTGCACTGAATGAGTGGCTTAAACGACACTTAAAGGTGTACAATTACGTCGTCCTAACAAGCTGCTTACATTTAACACATACACTGACTCTCACTGATTTCAAATATTGGTATGGTTATCCAGTGTTTATTTTGCATCCTTGGAGATGGGAATGCCACAACTTGTTACAGGGAAGTGTATGAGGGGATAATTTCTTTTCAATAAATAAGAGTTTAACACGCCAGTCTGTTAATTTCAGCCCTTCCATGTGTTAAAGCCTCACCCTTAACAAAAGCAAGAATGTATTCTGGGTATTCCTTCTTTATCATAACTTTGAGCTGCCCCATCAGACTGCTTTGCAGGCAGCAGCACAGTGTTGTCCAGTTTCTTCTTCTTGCACTTGCAGATATAGGAGGTCACGAAAACAGGGAGAAGGACCCTATCCATGTATATGACCATTTCCTCAGCTGAGTCAGGGATAACAAAGATACTCATTGTGACTTTCAGAGTATGAAATGCAGCATCTGAGAATTTCTATTTAGATGGATTGAGAGCTATCAAGCCTTTTGCCTGACCTTTCTTCGTCAGTGACATGAGCTTGTCACTGGGCAGTCAAACTCACTGAGAGGTAAGTCAAGGGTCACTAAAAGTAGAAGAGCAAAATTTCTTCACAGTTGTACAGGCACAAAAACTTGAAGAGCTCTTGGGTGTGAGTGAAAAGAAAATTCATACCAACCAAACTTAAGGTCCTGCTCAAAACCACCGTACAATGCTAAGTAACCGTAAAATGTTTTAATTCAAACAAGGCTTATGAGGTCCTTCAGTTCAATTTCATTAGTTGCTCTGTCATATCTTATGATAGAACAGAAATCAGCTGGACTAGCTTTTAATCCTAAACTTCTCATTTAAGTTGCCCTCTTAGTTTCCAAGGAACAAATGTATTCATTTGGACTGCTCAGCGAGGTGATGGAGTGCCCATCCCTGGAGGTGTTTAAGGACAGAATGGATATGGCCCTTAGTGCTATGGTCTAGTTTGTGGTGATGTTAGGTCATAGGTCGGGCTTGATGATCTTAGAGGGCTTTTCCAGCCTCAATAATTTTGTGATTCAGTGTTTCAATTCTGTGAAACCGTAAGGTAGTGATGGTGGCTATGGTCACACACACTAGTCAACACATTGCCATGGACACGACAGTCGCTAAAACATGTTCAGCCAACATATTATATTTTCAGATAATAAGAAATATGAAAATGGATTATTACCAATTTCAAAGCTTCCATTGATAATCCCCACTAAAGATGCTGAAATATTGAACTGTTTCTCTATCTGTGTGTACATGCTGTTCATGTAAGCACCAGACATCGTTTTACCAACAAAGGCAAGTGACAGCGCCAGCAGAAAGATCTAGGAAGGAAAGAAAAGAATGCATAAAGAAAAAAATACGTATATTTTGTTCTTCACCTGCTCCCATTGACCAAGCTGTCTTCAGAATCCCTAAGCCCCTTTTCCCTGGCCAAGAAGCAAAGACATGCCCGGCGCAGCGTCTAGCTTTGTGTGTCTGCTGCAAGATTGCCATCTGCAGGACCTAGTAACGCCTGCAGCCAGAGCACAAAGCAAAGATCTCCGCACCTTTCGCTGATCTGATCGACATATTACTTGCAGAACTGTGATTTCTTTCTTTGATACCGTTACTTGATCGAGCATTTGCTCTCACATCTCGGATCATGAGCATAGAGCAAGTAGATTTCAAACTGAAGAAGTAAGGACTGTGACTGTTTCCTAGAAGCAATTCACCATAACATTTGACATTAATGCATGTGGTAGTACTCAAATCGTGTTAAGTTTAGGGTTCTTAATATACTGTATTTACCAAATAAAACCAACAGTCTTTTTAAATACATCTGCAGTAAGGGCTAAAAAGTATAAGCAATGTATTTGGGCTCTGAAGTACTACAAAAAGCAAGGTATTTTGCAACTTCTGCTAGCGCTTCTTGACCACTTGACTAGTCTAGGGGAAAATCAACAGCCACTTCTTACTACCATGTTGCAACCAGCATGGCTCGTTTCACAGATTTACAAAGGAGTAGTAAACGTGTCAGCCAGCAGGATGACACAAATTCAAAGGTGGATATTGGAAAGAGCAATCAACCATGCCTCCAGCACTCCACAGAGTGTAAAGTTCAGGGACGTAAAAAGCAAAACACGATTGCTTATAGACTCTCTTGACCTCAGTTAAGGCATTAAGGATAAGATAAAAACAGAGCTTCTTCATTCCTTTAGCTTCTACCAAAGCACTGTAAGTGCAAGCAATTAACTTGTGTGTTGACACAAATTGCTAAAATATTTCTCTACCTTCAGCTTGGAAATGCAGCAGAATTTGTCGTCTGCACGCTGCTTCTTAGCTTCCTTCATGTTGCCTTTTTTAATTGATCCCAACGGCTGTTTCTGGGTCTGTCCAATGATTCCTTTACAGTGTTGAAGAATATGAAAGAAAAAAAGACATTTTTGTCCCATGTTTGCAAAACATCAGATTTCTTCTAAGATATTTGAAATTTTAATATGTTCATTAAATAATCTGAACTTGGATTCCAACAAAACTGAGACAAACAAAAGCTATTTATACTAATAAAGAAAATACAACTTGTGAATATCAATAATAAGAGAATCCCAGAATGTTAGGGAATGGAAGAGACCTTGAAAGATCATCCTGTCCAATCCCTCCACCACAGCAGGATCACCTGGATCAAGTTGCAAAAGAACATGTCCAATAGGGTTTTAAACATTTCCAGTGAAGGGGACCCCACAACCTCCCTGGGCAGCCCTGAGTACTCTGTCACCCTCACTGTGAAGAAGTTCTCTCTCATATTTATGTGGAGCGTCCTATGTTCCAGATTACACCCGTTGTCCCTTGTCCTATCATGGATGCTACTGAGCAGAGTCTGGGTCCATCCTCCTGACACTTGTCCTTTCTATATTTGTAAACATTAATGAAGTCACCCCTCTGTCTCCTTGTACTTTAAGCTAAAGAGACCCAGCTCCCTCAGCTTTTTCTCATCAGGGAGATATTCCACTCCCTTTCTCGTCTTTGTGGCTCTACGCTGGACTCTCTCCAGCAGTTCTGTGTCCTTCTGGAACTGAGGGGCCCAGAACTGGACACAGAGGGGGAGAACTTCTCTCAATCTGCTAACCGTCGCCCTTTGAATCCACCCCAGGATACCGCTGGCCTTCTTGGCCACAAGGCCATATTGCTGGCTTGTTGTCATCCTGCTGTCCACCAGGACTTCCAGGTCCCTTTCTCCTACACTGCTCTCCAACAGATCAGCCCCCAACCTGCACTGGTACCTGGGGTTGTTCTTGCCCAGATGCCAGACTCTACACTGCCCTTGTTATATTTCATCAAATATTTCCGTGCCCAAGTCTGCAGCCTGTCCAGTTCCTGGTGAATGGGAGCACAGTCAGGGTGTTGGCCACTCCTCACAGCTTTGTGTCACCAGCAGACTTGCTGGCAGTGCACTCTGCTCCCTCATCCAAGCCGTTAATGAATATAGTAAGCAGTACTAGTTCCAGTACTGATGCTTGGGTGATTCCACTAGATACAAGCCTGCAACTTGACTATGTGCCATGATAACAGTTAGCTGTTTCTCCTCAGGTCCTGAATGCTGTCAGTAGGACACAATCAGCAAGCAAAGATGAGGAAAAAATATGTTCTGAGGGCAAGATAGTTTGTCTGAAGCACAGCTTTTCAGTCCTCTTCGCAAGCTTTTTTTATTGACCACTGTGAGAGACAAGACTATGAAGACCCATACATGTTGGTAGCCATAAAAAGGACATTTAGTTCTGCTCTGCATGTTCTCTCAAGTCTTTCCTTCTCCCACTGGCATAAAGTTGTTCATTTTAATAGAAACTAAATCTCCTTGCATTAAAATTTAGAGAAAGAAATAAAGCTATTGCCCAGAGAGCAACTCAAGATCCAAATGGATACAAACAAACCTCCATTCTGCTCCCCCTCCCAAACTTGGTGAAAACATTGCTCTTTATTTCTCTGTCTACATTTAGTCATCTCAACTTCATGATTAGAACTTCTGCTAGTGCTAAGCCTCCTGCTTTCTTACATATTTCCAAAAAATATGTTCAAAAGAGAAGCAATATATTCCAAGGGATTTGGAATACACTTACCTGTAGAAGTCCCTACATATCTGAGGGTTAGCACAACGGGTTAAACAGGGAGAACACAGGGTTAAACATTTATCATTAAGGACTGCCACAAAGTGATGTTATTCAGCACAGTTCCTTATGCCTGACAGGGCAAGCAGAAGAAAACCAGGGCAAGTCAAAGCCCTACCTTATAGTCGGGTTGGATGTAGGTTAATTTCCTCTGGTTTGTCTCAGATAAACTTTCCAATCACCCGCTGTTCTCTATGTTTTCCACTTCATGGAGCCATGGCTGGGAATTAAGCTGTCCTTGACAAGCCCACCAATAGGACTGAATTCCCTTTCACATTCTTCAGCTCAACATCCTCTCAGTCAATCTGTTCAAACACTACTTTCTACAGCAATGTTAATCTTCTCAACGGTGTTTCTTGGCTAAACTGATTCTTAGCACACTGAAGAGCATTAACTCCTACAGCTACCTCCTAGTTTTCTGTCTCTGAAAGTGTGCATTGGATAACTAGCATTCTTGGAATCACTTCACAGTTAAGTGAAGGTGGTCTGCAACTCAGATAATTTACTTGACGTATCAAATCACTTGAGTTTCTGCTTTGCTTGAAAATCAGAATCATAGAATGGCTAGGGTTGGAAGACACCTTAAAGATCACCTAGTTCCAATCCCCCCTCATAAGCAGTGACACCTTCACTAGATCAAGTTACTCAAGGACCCAGACAACTTGACCTTGAATGCTTCCAGGGATAGGGCAGCCACAGCTTCCCTGGGCAGCCTGTTCCACAGGGGTTGTGGAGTCTCCTTCTCTGGACATGAATATGTTCCTGTGCAATTTGGTCTAGGTGATCCTGCTCTAGCAGGGGCACTGGACTGGATAATCTTTCAAGATCCCTTCCAGTCCCTGATGATCTGTGATTCTGTGTGATTCTGTGATCTCTTTTTCCATTACAGGAAATAATTTATTTCTCAGATCCAACCTAAACCCTCCCTCTTGAAGTCTGTAACCCTTTCCTCATGTCCTCTCACCATGCTCTTGTGTAAAAAGCTCTACCCTAGTTTTCTTGTAGGCCCCCTTCAGCTATTGGAAAGCTTCTCCAGGCTCAACAACCCCAACTTGCTCAGCCTGTCCTCACAGAGGACATGCTTCAGCCCTCTGATGCTTACACAAAGTCTGCTCAAAGAAGTTCTTCCTCGTGTTGAGGTGGAAGTTCCTGTGCTCTAACTTAAACCCATTGTGCCTTGTCCTATCACAGAGTGCAAGTCAAAAGAGATTGACTCTCTATTCTTGACACCCCTCATGTATTTAAATACAGTAATTAAATCCCCTAGTAGTCTTCTCCTCTCCAAGCTGAAAAATCCCAGGTCTTTCAATCTGTCAAGAGTGGTGCTCCAGTCCCTTAATCATCCTCATGGCCCTCCATTGGACTCTCTCAAGCAGATCTCTGTCCCTCTTGAACTGTCTTTTTCTATACAAGTCCATGCATTTTACTAATATATACAGGAAAAATCATCTGGCTAAGGACAGGTTTTCTTGTCTCAGCCAGCAAACTGTCCAGGTTTCTCTTAGGGCATCAGAAACAGCCCTAATTACACATAGCCAAAAGGTAATGTTTGCCTTTGATTATTATTCTCTCTCCTCTAAACATAAATTATGCTAGAAAAAATCCATTTTGCATGGAAATATGATTAAGATTTTAATTGAATACCAAGGTAGACAGAATTCTTCATTCTAGCTGTGATCCCGAGGTTGCTTTTTCCAGGTTTAAAGTACTTTTGTGGTCACACTTTGGTTAAACATAACTGAAGCCAACACAGCCAAACAGCCTGGATAATTAGGCAGATGTAGGCACGTAACTCAATCAGCTCAGATGCACTTGCACCACAGTTTAAATCCAGGTTAAAACTCAGGACACTACTTCTGTGCCTAAAGAATCACTAGTGTTGTCACTCCCTTTCCCCATCTCCCTGCTCTCTCTTGTAGATTCCTGTTGCTTACTTTGCTGCCACTCTGATGCCTTCCAGACTCTTCTGCAAATGTCTGACTCATTAAATGGGGAGAAATATCATGCAGGAATCAGTTTGCTTTCCAGTACCGAGCTGATTTGTCTCACAGAATTGCTCAAAAGGTGTCACACACAAGCAAAAGAGCAAGAACACACAGTTAATGAGAGGAGAAAGTGAGCCTGAAAGGATTAAGAGTGAAACCTGGCCATCTGTGTACCAGTGATGTGTTAGATCACTTCACATTTTTATGGGACCATGGTCTCAAGCCCTGACCTAAGCTGCCCAGACCAGTCCTGCACACAGGCTAGCCTAGCAGAATTGGTACAACTGTAAGGAAATTATCCACTCCACTGAGTATCAGCAGCAGCTCTTTAGCCAGCGGGAAGAGGAGACATAGCTTGTGCTATGAGGAAAGTTATCCTGTGACTTTTCTAACAAACCACTTGAGGAAATTACACAGACCAGGTCAGACTACACATTTATGCAAAGGCTGGCCCTTGAGTTCTGATAGACCTACCAGATCATGGAAAGGATGATCAGACACTGGAATGGGCTGCCTAGGACAGTGGTGGAGTCCCCATCCCTGGAGGTGTTTAAAGACATACTGGACGTGGCACTTAGTGCCCTGGTCTAGCTGATGTGGTGATGTTAGGTCATAGGCTGGGCTTGATGATCTCAGAGATCTTTTCCAGACTCAGTAATTCTGTGATTCTGTGAGTCTGTAATTGAATCCTACTCATGAGCCTGCAACGTTTGCTGACATGTCACAGGAGAGATCAGCAAAACCCCTCCTTGGAGATCTTACTCCTTCCACTTCTACCATGGGTTGGGAACATATTCCTGGCAGGCTACATTAGTTAGCACATAGAACACAACATCCTGTTCCAGCTATCTCCACTACTGGAGTAAATTTCCAGAGGCAACCAGAAATGCAAACAAGTAATCAGAAGACTTGAAGCAAACTACATAGTGAACAAAGAACTAAAGTGCAGTGTGAACACTTTTAGTAGAGGCTACGGCAGCAAAACAGATGCAGGAAGTACAGCTGATGTAACCTGAGCTGAACATGACTAGCTTAAAAGCACAGCAGATACACCCTGGGTGGACCAAAGGATGCTCACAACTGCAGGCAGGTCTGCTTTGCGATACAAGAGTTTTGTCACATTTGTCCTACACAAAGCCATAAATACCTTTTGTAGTTTTCAAACACATTGCACCTTAGCTGACCCTCTGAGCACCAGTGTTAGATGTGTTAGATTACCTCACAATTTTATAGAAACATGGTCTCAAGCCCTGACTTAAGCTGCCCAGACAAGTCCTGAGCACAGTTCTCTTTTTCACTAGCCAGTAAAGAACAGAAACATGCAAATATATAGATTTAAATATATAGGAGCCAAAATTCTGCAACTTGCCTTGTCTGAGTCCCAATAGGACATCCTATTTCCAGTGTAAAATGCATCATTTGGCTCACCTTCGTCATATGCATAAGCTGATAAACCCTTGTTTTGTTTAAAAAAGGATTAAAAAATCACACGAGGTAACCAAGCAAAGGGTAATTATCGTGTCAGAATTTTTAACTGGCTTATTTTTCAACTTGCAAGAAGCATTTTGAAACCTTGTTTTACTAAGCAAAGTTCAAACTGTTACTTTAATGCTATTACCCTAGACTGAGACAAAGGAAAACATTCTTAGGTACTTACAGTTTGGAAAAGGTTTGCAGAACCTTCAGATGATGGATATTGTATACTTAAACTTTGATCTTTGCTCTAAATTGTTGAAAATTAACTTGGATATCCTTACTTCAGAGTGTGGAGGCTTGCCAAATGGCTTCAGCAGCGCATTGGAGAGTAATCGTTCAGATGTGAAAGACACAGGCTGAGCTCTTGTTTAGAAAATAATTAAGCCAATCTCTTTCTCCTCCCTGTGAAAAATAAAATAACCAAGAGCCACAGCAGTGCCAAGTCCCCAAGAATGAATGGTTGTCATTCTTGCCCACTGAAGACACGTGGTGAGTGCTCACAAGAAAAGGACTTCAAGATTGTACAAAACCCTGTAGACAAGGTCAGGCAATGTCCTAGCAAAGGATGACAAAGGTCAGGCTAAAAGAGAGGAGTAACTTTGTGTTTCTCACATATCAAGAGGTTGTTTAAACCCTGATTTAGTGGATGGTAAACAGGCATAATCACTGGCTTCTTCTTGCTGCTTTGGAAGAACTTGGCCCTGAAGTACAGGGATATAACAACACTCTTCTCAGCATTTCCAGTTGTTGGTCTTCAAAGTTTCTTTTCAGTGTAACAGCCTTTCTGGAAGTATTTTTGAAGTATCTAAGTTTAACTACCTACTGGGTAGTTAAATTTCTAGGGTGTGGTTAGCTCTAGAAGAGACCAAAAATTCTAATAATTAGGCATGGCAACATTCACTAGGAGCATGCGTTCCTTTTGTGGGATGATGGTGGTTGTCCACGCAAAAGTCAACGATAAAACAGCCTCTCAAAACCACACAGCCCTACCTACACGGCTGCTCTACCACAAGTGTCAGTGCTGCTAGTTACTGATTACTGGACGTTACAAAATCCATCATCCTGACCAAGTGTCAATATTTATAGCTACAGTGACACACATTATGTGACTGATGAAGTCAGGTAGACATCACATCTAATTAGCAGTAGATACACTTTCAAATACTGGTGCTGAAACAAGTTTTATCTGTGTCCTTAAATCTCATATTGAGACGTGTTTGTCACCCTCACACAAATACGAGAAAAGCCTAAATGCAAAGTTTAAACACAGCGGTGAGGGTGAGGTTGGGATTAATAGAAACCTAGCGTTGAACATAGTCTCGCTGTCAGCGTTTCTCCGTTCTCTGAGGGAATACCCAACCTTCTTTGAAAACCCCCCTAGACTACCACATACCCTGTGTGGTTATGCTGCTGGGAGGGGGAAATTACACACTGGCAAGACACCTAGCATCATTTGTAGCACAGTATGTTTTTGTCTCAAAAGTTTACCACCCTACTGCTGTACTAGCAGCAGTCCAGCAGTGCATGCCAAGAGCAAAATAGTGTTCAGCCAAGTGTGAAGGGGCCTTTCTCCTGTGACCCATGTAACAGCCCTCTGTGTTTGACTAAGCCTTGTTCAGGGCTCAGTTTTGGGACCAGTCTTGTATAGCATCTTCATTAGTGACCAGGATGAGGGGGTCGAATGCACCCTCAGTGAATTTGCAGATGGCATGAAACTACGTGACGGTGTCGATCTCCTTGAGGGTAGAGAGGCACTGCACACAGGCTGAGGCCAATGGGATGAGGTTCAACAAAGCCAAGTGCTGGGTCATGACTTGACTCAGAACAACCTCCAGCAGCACTACAGGATTGGGGAAGAGTAGCTGGAGTGCTGTCTGGTGAAAAAGGACCTGGGGGTTAACAGCTGTCTGAACATGAGCCAGCAGTGTGCCAAGGTAGTCAATAATTCTGTCCTGGATCAGTAGTGGAGTAACCAGCAGGAGTAGGGAGGTGATGGTACCCCTCTACTCTGAACTCATGAGACTGCATCTTGAGTACTGGGTCCAGTAGTGGACACCGCAGTATAACAAGGACATTGAGGTGCTGGAGCAGGTCCAGAGAAGGGCAATGAGGCTGGTGAAACTTCTGGAAAACAGGCCCTCTGAAGAGTGGCTGAGTAAACTGAGGTTATTTAGTCTAGAGAAGAGGAGGCTGTGATAGGAGACATTATTGCTCTCTGCAGCTACCTAAAAGGAAGTTGCAGTGAACCTGGTGTTGGTCTCTTCTCCCAAATTACTACCTATAGGAGGAGAAGAGGTTTAGATTGGAGTTTAGGAAGAAATCCTTTTCTGAGAGATTGGTTGTGCACTGGAAGAGGCTGCCCAGGGAGGTGGTGGAGTCACCATCCCTGGAGGTGTTTAAAAAAAACTAGTAGATCCAGCACTTGAGGCCTTGGTGTAGGGGTTAGGGAGATGTTGGGGTGAGAGTTGGACTTGATCCTGGAGGTCGTTTCCAGCCATAATGATTCTAGGTTTCCATGATTCTATGAACTCTGGGTATCATTAGAGTTTTGGCTTTACTTTTGCATTAGAAATATCTTAATTTCAGTATTCTAACTGTATATTTAGCTATGGAAATCTGACTGCAAACACCTAATTGTGATTTGGCTATCACAATACACAGGAATTTGATTTAGAATCATAGAATCATTAAGGATTGGAAGGGACCTTGAAAGACCACCCAGTCCAATCCCCCTGACACAGCAGGATCACCTAGAACAAGTCACACAGGAACACATCAAGGAGGGTCTTAAATATCTCCAGTGAAGACTCCACAACTCCCCTGGGCAGTCGGTTCCAATGCTCTGTCACCTTTACTGTGAAGAAGTTCCTTCTGATACCTATATGGAACCTCCTGTGTTCCAGTTTACACCCATTACCCCTCGTCCTATCACTGGATGACATTGAGCAGAGCCTGGCTTCATCCTCCTGACACCTACCCTTCAAATATTTATGACATTAATGAGGTCACCCCTCAGTTTCCTCTTCTCCAAACTAAAGAGACCCAGCTCCCTCAGCCTCTCCTCATAAGGGAGGTGTTCCACCTCCTTCATCATCCTCGTTGCCCTATGCTGGACTCCCTCCAGTAGCTTCACATCCCTCTTGAACTGAGGAGCCCAGAGCTGGACACAATACTCTAGATGTGGTCTCACTAGAACAGAGTAGAGGAGAAGAAGAACCTCTCTAGATGTGCTAACCACTCCACTTCTGATCCACCTGAGGATGATGTTGGCCCTCTTGGCCACAAGAGTACCCTACTGGCTCAGGATCATCCTGCTGGCCACCAGAACCCCAAGATCCCTTTCTCTTAAACTACTCTCCAACAGGTCAGTCCCCAGCCTATACTGGTACCTGGGGTTGTTCTTTCCCAGATGTAAGACTCTACACTTACCCTTGTTATAGTTCATTACATTTCTCCTTGCCCAGCTCTCCAGTGTCTCCAGGTCTTGCTAAATGGCAGCACAGTCTGCAGGGGTGTCAGTGACACCACGCAGCTTTGTGTCCTCAGCAAACTTGCTGACAGTGCATGCCAATCCCTCATCCAAGTCATCAATGAATAGATTGAACAGGACTGGTCCCAGTACCAATCCTTTGGGAACTCCACTAGATACAGGCCTTCAACTAGACTCTGTCCCATTGACCACTACTCTCTAACTTCTACCCTGTAGCCAGTTCACCATCCACCTCACTACCCGATAATCTAGGCCACACTGCCTCAGTTTGTCTGCAAGGATGCTGTGGGAGACTGTGTCAAATGCCTTACTGAAGTCAAGATAGACCACATCCACCGCTCTGCCATCATCTACCCACCTGGATATGCCCTCATAAAAGGCTATCAGGTTGATCAAGCATGACCTCCCCTTGGTGAAGCCATGCTGACTGTCCCTAATGACCTTCCTGTCCTTGATGTGCCTCTAGAACAAATTGTTCCATCACCTTTCCTGGGATGGAGGTGAGGCTGACCGGCCTATAGTTACCTGGATCCTCCTTCTTTTCCTTTTTGAAGATTGGAGTGACATTTGCTATCCTCCAGTCCCTAGGCACCTCTCCTGATCTCCAGGACTTAGAAAAGATGATGGAGAGTGGCCTAGCAATGACTTCCACCCTTAGTACATGCGGGTACATCCCATCTGGGAGCACTGGAACAGGCTGCCCAGGGGGGTTGTGGAGTCTTCTCTGGAGATGTTTAAAACCTGCCTGGATTTGTTCCTGTGTGACTTGGTCTAGGTGATCCTGCATTGGCAGGGCGATTGGACTAGATGACCTTTTGAGGTCCCTTCCAATCCCTAATGTTCTGTGATTCTGTGATTCTGTGATTTGTGTTCATCCAGTTTGCTCAACTTATCCCTAAGACAGTCCTCATCAACCAAAGAACCTCCTCTCTTGCCTCAACTCCCTCTGGAGTCTCAGCAGTCTGGGCCTTTATATCAAGACAGCCCCCAAAAGTATAGACAGAGGCAAAGATGGTATTGAGTATCTCTGCTTTCTCTGCATCCTCTGTCTCCAGAGCATCCACCTCATTCAGCAGGGATCCTACGTTGTCTCTAGTTTTAGTTTTACCTGCATTGTATTTGAACAAGCCCTTTTTGTTGCCCTTGACCTCTCTTGCAAGGTTTAATTCCGAGGAGGCCTTGCCTTTTCCAGTTGCATCCCTACAGAGCCTTATAATCACCCCAAGTGGCCATCCCCTCCTTCCATGACCTACAGACTTTATTTTACTTATATTAATTGGTTAGAAATCAGAACCGTAGGTCTCAGTTTAGTTGGGTTTTTTCACTCTGTGTTTAGCTATTGCAAGTCTTCTTTCATGCTTACTCCATCCATTCTTTCAACATTTCAACTAATAACTATTTGTAGAATATATTCTATGTACATTTTATATGTAGTACATGCCTATTTCGAGGAAGGAGACAACTACTTCCAAGTCTCCTTATCCATTACAAGTATTTTAAACTTACGAGTTATTATTTAAAAGTAGTGAACTCCTGAGATGCGTGCAAGTATTTTTAGTACCTGCAGGAAATGGGCAAACCTGTGAAATAAAAGCCATAGTCTGATGATTTAATTAATTATTAAATAACACTAAATTATCTTTGATAAGATAGACTTTGATAAGACCATGACTTCACATACAGAGCTGTTTAATTCTACAGTCTCAGTGTGATTATTCAGTTCAACAATCATTTCTACTCAAGGTGGGTAAGGTTAAAGATTCAGATCCAGCAAAGGAATTACAAAAAGTGGAAAGCAAAAGTTTCAAATAAATACTTCCTCCTGAGAGAAGGCACTTACGTATTTAAAGCAAATTCTATGTCCCCATCAGAATAAAAACAAAAAGACCCAAACAAACAAAAAACCCAAAACAGCAGCTGATAGTTAGTGTTTAACAGTTTGTGTCTCCTGTCATATACATTTTAGCTTTAGAGGTCCTTGCTTTTAAATTTTCCTCTAGAATTCCTCATCAGTGATGTGCATTTCAGAAACTCTAGACAAAGAAGTTCTCTCTTCCCTCTTGCAAAACAAAAATAATACAAGGGAAAAAGTTTTAAAAAATTTTTTAAAGTCTAAGTACCACCTCAGGATGGCAGCTTTAGTTGCTACACACATCAGCCTATCTCAAAGTAATTCTGAAGTTTCAACACCTCTCTCCAAAGATCTGCATTCACTATTGTAAAAGATCTACTCTTTTACAACACTCACTTTTAGTCAATTTATGTTACAGAATCACATAAAATCACAGAATTATTAAGGCTGGAAAAGACCTCTGAGATCATCAAGCCCAGCCCATGACCTAACATCACCACAATCAGCTAGACCAGGTCACTAAAGGTCACATCCAGTCTGTCCCAGAGATGGGGACTCCACCAGCTCCCTGGGCAGTCCATTCCTGTATCTTATCACCCTTTCCATGACGAAGGGCTTCCTAACATCCAACCTAACCCTCTCCTGGCACAGCTTCAGGCCCTGCTCTCTTGTCCTGCCTCTCCCAGTTGCCTGGGAGAAGTGTCTGACCTCCACCTGACTACAACGTCCCTTCAGAGAGCTGGAGAGAGGGAGAAGGTCCCCCTGAGTCTCCTCTTCTCCAGGCTAAACAATCCCAGCCTCTCGTCAGCAGACTTTCCCTCCAGCCCCTTCCCCGGCCTCGTTGCTCCTCTGGACCCACTCCAGCGCCTCGATTTCTTTCTTGAATTGAGGGGTCCAGAACTGCCCCCGGTACTTGAGATGAGGCCTCACCAGTGCCCAGTACAGGGGCAGAATGATGTCCCTAGTCCTGCTGACCACACTATTGCTGGTACAATACAATTTAGACTTGATATTAAGAAAATTTTTTTAACGGAAAGGGTAGTCAGGCACTGGAATGGGCTTCCCAGGGAGGTGGTTGAATTGCCATCCCTGAATGTGTTTAAAGATTGTTTGGATGAGGTGTTGAGGGATGTGGTTTAGCGGTGAACTTGTGAGGCAGGGTTAATGGTTGGACTCAATGGTCCCAGGGGTCTTTTCCAACCAGAATGATTCGGTGATTCTGTGTGTACTGCCCGGTCCTGCACTTTCAGGCCACTCTCCAGCCACTGATCCCCCAGTCTTTAACTGCAGGGGGTTATTGTGGCCAAAATGTAGGACTCAGCACTTGGTCCTGTTAACCCTCATCCCATTGGCCTCTGCCCATTGATCCAGATCTGTCTGCAGCATCTTCCTCCCCTGCAGGAGATCGACACTGCCCTCACCCAAACTTAAGTGTCATCTGTGAATTTACTGACGGTACTAAAGACTCCTCATTTACCATCCTCTCATGCAAACAGAAAACCAGCCTCTTCTTCCCACATTTTTTTCTTTGTCATGATACAAAATAAAATAAACCAGAAACTTTGAACTATTGAACTGCTATTTCACTCTACTGAAGAAAGATTAATGGCTGAAGTCAGCGGCTGTTTCATTGCTCAACCTCTCAGGAGTGCATGCAGAAACCTCTGCAGCATCTTCCTCCCCTCCAGCAGATCAACATGTTTGCAAAGCGCTTTGAAGTCATAACGTGTGCTGAACATTCTCAGAAATCACAATAATTTCACTTACTGAATTGCTTAAGTCTAAAGAGAGTTCATCTTTAAAAGCAAAATGAAGAAACAGATGTTTTGATATGACTTTTCTTCAGACACAGATCTGCACACACAGAGACAAACACACACACGAACGAGAGCTTTCCCCAAGGACTGTCTATATCCAGAACTCTCTGGTGTTCTGTTTTTCCACAGCACCATGAGAAAGGAAGTACTATTGGAATTAAAACAATCTTTGTTTCATGGATAAAATGTCTTAGGAACTTCTGCATGCAAACAAACGTAGTCTAGTGTCTCTACGTTTTGCTCCACAGTCCTGGAGTAAGGAGAAAGGAATAATGAGAGAAATCATTCCTATGGAAACAGTGCTTTCACAGGAGAAAAAATAGGCTCATTTAATTTTTAGCTGACTGAGAGTGCTGGATAATTTTCCTATGTTTTCAGACCTTTTGGAACAAAAGGAGGGAACATAAACTTAAAGCAAGGAATTTTAGTTTGTTTCATGATCTGTATGAGTAAAAAACTGCCTGGAAGAATAGACCTATAAGGCACTTCAGGGACTTCTGTGACTTTCCAGTGTTTTCATATGTTTAGGTAACATTGGGAAGTACCTGCTGCGCAGATCTTGGCCTCTATAACCTGCTTTTGTTTCAGCACACAGCCTTCAGCAGTGGTGCTGAGGTACTAAATGAACATAAGGAGTTACTCGCAACTGGTGTTGCTGGTGATCAACAACACATTCAAATTAAACATATCTCCACAAAGCAGGAGCAGAGAGATGAAGTTAACACATGTCCACAAATGCACACATTAATATTCAGTAACTGTATGTAAATTTCAGCCCATTTGAAACTCAGTATTTTTTTCTGTTGGAATTAATTCACAGATAACCCAGCATTATAGAGAGTCTATGATGTCTTAGCATATTGAATTCCCATCTTCTTCATGGGGTTTCTTCTATTGGCTGTGTTTGCACCAAGTTCACTTCTTTCTGGGTTATCAGCCCACCACTTCAGAAATTGTGACTACAAGTATTTTGTTGTGTCTGGATAGCTTTTGTTTGGGGGGCACTAATCATTGCAGTGCTTTAATGTCTGAGAAATACTTTGAGATTAGTCAAGTATTTGTACCGAACCAGATGTACCCTATTCTTAGCAAGTACTTTTATTGAAGATACTCGTGTAGAGAATCACAATAATCACTAAAGAGATATTTCCAGAGAGTAATTTATCCCATCATAAGAAAGCTTTCTAAAACAAGTGGGAGGATATGGTCTCTAGAGGTGCTTCTTTTCTCCCTTTGATTTGAAAGTCTAGAGAGCTAGCTTAGTCTAAATAACTAACTTACAGATGGAGAAAAAGCAGGTCAGATGACACTTGTCCTGGTTATCTCTCCTTATGCCATTCTAAATCTACTGATCTTGGCCAAGGAACAGTACTCATCAGGCCAAGGACCAGACAGGCAGGTCCCAGGCTGAAGTGAAGACCTCCTTATGCAAGTTCCCAGGAAGTTCAAAACGGATGCATGTTGCTCTTAAGGAAATCAGACATTCTCAGTAAAAAATGCAGAGATTACGTGCAATTACTATTCTCAGTCTAAATGTTATGTGCAGTAATAAATTACCTGCCAAAAATGCAAAAGTAACTTCTGGCATCTGATTTTGGAAACACTGAAGATGAAGTAGCTCTTTCAAAGAACAGAATCACAGAATGTCTTTGGTTGGAAAAGACCATCAAAATCATCTAGTCCAACCTTCGACCCAACACGGCCAGCTCACTTCTAAACCAGGTCTCTAAGTGCAAGGTCCACACACCATTTGGATATCTCCAGCACGACAATAGTAAATGGCTACTAATTCATGAAAAGCTGGAGATAAGAGCTATGTATCCACAGTACCAAGCACAACAGCAATCACATGTTGCACATCCCACAGGCCACACACAATGGCATCCCAGATAAGAGTATCATGACACAGATTAAATTCACTGTCATTTCCCCCATCAGTTCAGAGCTGGACCACAATTCAAACAATATTTTAAACTGCTTTTCATCTCAGTTGTATCTGATGGGAACTGCTTCTCTGCTTCAAGCTTATCAGGAGACACTAGGAAACTTAAAGCTTCACCCCTCACTAGGACTGATGTGGACAGTGGCAGTGCAAAGCTGTGATGGTTGAACAGTCATGCAGCTCCCAGTTAAACTGAGGATATTGGAGAGAATTTCCAATAAGAACAACAAGAATGTTCTTCTCTGTTGTGTCCTGGTCTGTGTACACGCTTCAAAAGCATCAACATGAAGTTAAGCCTAGGCTCAGTCTGGAAATCTCACAAACCTGTATCTTTCATAGCATTTTCTCTCCTTTCAGGAGGTCACAACATCTGCACAAAGAAGTAAACCCCTGAAGATTTTTTGGGAACCTAATTTCTCAGAAGAGAGAGAGGACGACTGCAAAGTAAAGCTACACTAAATTAACTGACCCTCTGTAAAATGTATCCTCTTTATGAAAATGTATTTACTCTGTAAGTGGTTATACTAGAGGTAAAGCATGAGGAGTAAAAAATCTCTTTATACTGATTAGTGAGGAGATCAATAGGTAAGAGTTTGATCTATTCAAGCCAGGTAGGGAAGCACATTTAACAGAAGATGTGGGGAGGTGATTATCCCTGTCTACACAGAGGCACAGAGAGGCACAAGAGTTGCCCATTTTGAGCCTGAGTTCAGATTTAGACTCTCCAGTAAGATTTGCTTTCATCTCACCTCAATGGTGTGTGTGTCAGCTACAGACTAGTAAAAGATTCAAGACTATCTTCCATCCTTGACTGACACCAGTTCTGTGCATCCCTGTTAATTTGTCATTGTCTTAGTTTCTTCCCCTGTAACAAAGGAACAATGAATAGCCCTTTATACCCAGCATCAGATACATGCACTGCAGACAATATTGTCTATGTGCAAAACAGTCACTGTCTCCTTTAACACCCATTTACTTGGTTAAACTAGCCATAACTTTTACCTTCTTTAAGAAAACAGTTTAACAGATTGATTTTTCACCTGCATGGAATTAGGGTGTTTCGATGTGATTTTAGCAAAACAGATTCATGTCTTCCAGCCTTGTGGCAAACTGTATCAAGATGCAAAATTCTTTATTCCTCATGGAATTTGCCACAAGGCTTGAAGATATTCTGTTAGACAAACTTGTATTTTAATATGTTAGGAAACACAGATAATCCAATTGTCAAAACCACTTTTCAGAATAAAATACCTACTGAAAACAAAAAACCTCGCAAACCTAATGATACACTTTGGGCAGTTACCTTCTTCTTAAAGTACAAAGGAGGTTTTTGTCTTCTCAGGTCATTAGCTTTCCACTAGTGAGGCTTATTGTCTCATGAACATACGGTGAGAAAAGTTAAAAGAACAAATGTACTGTGGGTTGACTGGCAGTTCGAAGGCTTGAAATTCTCTCTGGAGTCTTTTCCTCTAAAAAAATGACATTAACTATGATTCATCCATCAGTGGCTTATGTAACCTGAGAGCAATTCACCTTCACTATCCATCAAGTCCCCAGGCTTTTTGGTGTGTGGTAATATACTTGGTGTGCAGAGATATCCTCAAGCTGGGTACTAGATACTAGAAATGCTTAAAGGTAATACTCCTGACCTTTCTAGGTACACTTTACACAGGGACCTCTTCTGAGAGAGTTCAGTGCTGAAAGGTGTGAAACATCCAAGTACAGCTCCAGGAACCTGGGGAAGCTTTGGGAAACCAGGCACATAGCTATGTGAGCCTGTGAGCATGGCTTTCTAGATATCACACCGAGGTTTCAAAACATGGTAAATTTTCCTAGGATCCCCTCAAACTCTTGCTCAGAAAGGTGCAAGTTGCTTGAAATGTGCATCCTCTTTCAGAAAAGGAATTTAAGAATTTACTTTGAATAGCTGTGAGTATTTTAAAAAAACCAAACCTTAACTCTGTGGTGATGAATTTTATGATTAACAGTTGTTTATTCAACTGCCACAGTTGCATTCTATAATAAAACGCAACAGGTTGATATATGAGCTAGAGCAGTGGGTTGTGATGATCCAAAACACCATGGAGAAGATTATGGCTATTTATGACAAATGCTTATAAAATAATTTAAGAATGCATTAACCTTTCACTGACATGAAATTATATGAAATGTTAGGTGATTATAGAATCATAGACTGGCTAAGGGTAGAAGGGACCTTAAAGATCATCTAGTTCTAACTCCTCTGCATAGGCAGCGACACCTTCACTAGATCAGGTTACTCAGGGCCCCAACCAACCTGGCCTTCTACACTTCCAGTGATGGGACAGCCACAACTTCGTTAGGCAACCTGTTCCAGTATCTCAGTACCCTCACAGGAAAGAATTTTTCCTTGATGTCCAACTTAAAACTCCCCCCTTCAAGTTTGTAACCCTTTCCCCTTGTCCTCTCGCCACACACTCACATAAATGTCAAGCTGTACATGATGCTGCAAATATTCTTCATTTTTTTAACACAACATCAATAAGTCTGGCAATGTGATAGATCTCCAAAAGAACACTAGTCACTTACAACCCATGGGAAAGCATCGGGAAGGAGCGTAGGGCCTAAGCAAAGAATAACAAAATCAAGCTTACAGTAAGTAACTAGCCAGAGGTTTATGCCTTCAGCTTAAAATGTGTAGGAAACTTGTAAACAAACAAAAGCAAAAAGAACAGAGAATAACATACCTATTCTAAATAAAAAGTCAAAACTCAACACCCATGGATTTTAAAGACTCTTGTCTTGATGTATGTGCTTCTCTGCTGCAGTACAGAAGGTTCTTTTCTGAATTGAATGCTGTGATGACTTTTTAGCTTTGTTCTATTGAAAGTGCAGCCTTCAATGGCACCATATGTGTTAATATGAAATTGTTTCCATCTGGTAATGCCAGAAAATTTCTAGAACCTTAAGGATTTTTTGCCTTGCAGTAAGTGCCTTCAGTTTTCCAAAGTGCATTTAGTTCAAGGACAGTTTATCACAAAAAACTTCATAATCATTAGAATCAGCCAAGTCAACCTGTAGCTCCTGAAGTATTTGTGATAGCTCATGAGTGGAACATCTCCCTGATGAGGAAAAGCTGAGGGAGCTGGGTCTCTTGAGCTTGGAAAAAAGGAGACTGAGGGGTGGCCACATTAATCTTTATAAAGATATGAAGGGTGGGTGTCAGGAGGATGGAGCCAGGCTCTGCTCAGGGGCACCCAGTGATAGGACAAGGGGCAACGGGTGTGAGCTGGAACATAGGAGGCGCCACGTAAATATGAGAAGGAATCACTTCACAGTGACGGTGACAGCAGTAGAATGGGCTGCCCAGGGAGGTTGTGGAGTCTCCTTCTCTGGAGATGTTTAAAATCCACTTGGACATGTTCCTGTGTGACCATGTAGGTGATCCTGCTCTGGCAGGGGGATTGGACTGAATGATCTTTTGAGGTCCCTTCCATTCTGTAATGTTCTGTCATTCTGTGTGATTTATGTTTTCTGTTATCAGGGATAACCTCAGCCAAATGTTGGGGTTGTGGCTAAAGAGTATAAAAAGACACCGCCGTAACAGAGCAAAAATCCACTACTTTTTTCCCAGATGCATATACTGAAGTCTTAATGAATTTTTAATGGCTTCTTACAGTAGAAAGGCAATTTCATGTACTGATTCACATCCCCTCTGCTTATCAGAAATCTCTCTCATCTCAAAGTACGATGAAAAGGTCAGGTCACGTTCCACATACAGCAATCCAAGTGTTGTAAATGCATCCCTAAAACACTCCTCTCTGAAGAAAGGGTATCTTATTTTACAGTTACATGTGCCAAGGTAACATAAATAAGTTAATTTATGTTTCACGGTATGTCAACGTAAATCCTCCTACGTAAGCTAGTACACTGCATTTACCCATGCTGAAAAATTATTATTAACATGACTGATCCTCTATTCAGCACAACTCTGCTTTTTAAAACAGCAGAGAAAATGCCACTATTAATAGCAGAGCTGTCAAGACATCATCTAAAAGATTCAAAGTGTTTCAAGACAAAGCCGGATTGTCATTCCTTGCTGCAGTTTGCAGAGGGGAAAAAAAACTGAATATCAAAAGTGAGATAGTTTAAGAAAACTTAGTTCAAACTTACGCACTGGATCAAGTAGGAAAGGCTTACATGTTTCTTTGTAGAATGTACTTACTAGCAATTCACTTTCAGTGAAGTAAGTCTGGGGAGCATGGAGAGTGGTTTCTGGTCTCACTGTATCTTCCACAGATGTCTGTGCTCTTTGTAAGACGCTGGGGTGGGGAGCAGGGGGTGGAGTGTTCTCACAATTACAGTTAGTAAATCAGAAAAAGCTCTTGTACACATATCTACTTCCTTAATCTCTCTTTTTCCCTTCAAGCAGAATTACTCTTTCCACTTTGAAGTATACATATGAGTCCACAATCATAGCAGAAAGCTATGGATGGCTCGAGTTACCCAAAAGGAAAGTATTGCTTCATATTATTTATTTACAATGACACTCTCTGCAGCCCTTGTAAGTGACACTGATAACCAAAGGACAGGTCTGCTTCTGCTTGTAGTTCTAGAAGCAGGTTGTAGAAGAGACAGAGAAAATGAAGATTTCAACATTCTCTTGTATCCAAAGACAAATTGTTGGATGTAAACCAGTAGAAACCAGGCAGTTAATACTCCACAAACTCTAAGTAGGAATGGCATTAGGAAATGTAACTCATCAACCATTGTGATGTCAGTTCTGACTTTTCTGATCTGAACGTGGTGTTTGTTCCTCTCACTTGTGAGATCTCCGCATATAGGAAACGATTCAACAGAAACTCTGCTCACTCTCAGAGCAATCATCAACAGGAGCCCTTTGAGGCTACACCCTTGTTCTGTCAATGGTGTGAGCTCAGTAGCCTAATACCCTACAAAAGGCAGGTTTAAGGTGTCGTTAACTATCCAAATCCCTTTTCCATTTGCTAGTCAATTCCATGGATGGCTGCCCTTCAGTTCTGAATTTTTCCAGGGCCGGGACCAAGAATCATTACCATTGCTCCTATTTCCTCTTCTGCTATTTTTCCACATTTCTTCCACAGGCTTAACAACAGTTTTGGGGAAAACAAGAAGAGCTTTTTGAATTTTTATCAGTGCTGAAATGGCCCACAACAGATCGGGGTAACAGAGAAAGTTGTGCTAGTAAGAGCACCTTTGATAAAACGATATTTGAACAAAGGAGATGCACACAGAGTAAAAAATTAACAGGGGCAGATGACAACTCTGTGCACGAGAAGAAACAAATATTGTAGTACTCCTCAACATAGTACACAGCAAGAAATACCAGGAAGAGTATGATAACTAAAATTTTCAGACTTTGTCATCCAAATGTAAAAATAGAGGGAACAATATGTGTGCAGTGTAATTTTAGACTTCCTCTGCTGTTCCTTCTAGTCTACAGTTGCTACAACAGTGTTCTACTAGCTGGGTTCATGCATGCCAGTCCTAGCTATCCTAGGGCATCTAAAATGATAGCAGAAAACTAGGTTTAGGCACCTGATTCAAACCTCTAATCTCAGATCAAAGATCAGAGAACACAAGGCACTTAGACTCTTCCAGAGGTACCGACACTATCATTGAAACCTCTTTTCTATACATCAGCTGTTGTTTTGACGTTTGATTCAGACTTATTTCACAAGAATCAAAGGCTAATAAAACTGTTACAGAAATGAAACAACTCTGTCAGGCCACATCAAACACTCTGCTCAATTCACATGACAGCTACAAGCAGTGACACACGCACCCTTCTCTTTCGTTACGGGTAACACGAACGCTGATACATAACGATGCTGCTGACGTTATGATTTCTGGTTTACTAACAAAATTGAAATATGCCGTTTTCAGGTTAATGCCTAAAGTTTTTCTGTTTCTTTTTGACACAACAGTAAAACTAAACCATGAGTTATTCACACACTTACAGTTCCTGGTAACTGAGCAACAATGCGATTTACTGGAGACATCTACCTTACACAGCAGAACAGCATCATGCAACAGGTAACGAGGCTACTTGTCACTCTCACAAATGAGAAAGAGACATCTATTACCAAATGTCTTCATGTGTGTTATTAATGCTATCAAGCAAATGTGGAACTCAGAAATTGTAAAGCAGCCAGCATAAGTGGGAAGCAGCTGTCCAGCAGGTGTCGAGAGTAGCCTAAGAAAAAGGTAAATGTGAGAAAGAGAGGGCAAAATCCTTAAATGTTAAGAGCTGAGCTCATAAGAGAGTTAAAGCACCCCTGATGGAATTTATTTCACATAGATTTAGACACCTGCAGTATAAACACTATGATTATATAATGACTATATTATGACTATATAAAGGCTGGCTTTATAGTCAAAAAGGAGGAATATGCATCTGAGTTATTTTAGACTTCTGCATTAGAAACAGGCACTAGAATCTATTTGTCTCACATTTAGGCAGATAAGTCCCACCTCTCAGCATATAAAATCAAGGGATGAGATGAGTCTGGTCCCCTGTTCTGCCAGTAGACTCCACTGCAGAACATGTTCATCCTGCAACTCAAGACATTTATGTAGGCAGTTTCCAGAAGGAATGGGGGCATTGACAGATCCTGTCTTCCAGATTTCTCTGTAAACCTCAGCTCTGGGATCTCCTAACCCTCACAATACTTTAGACAAATACAGACCTAACCACCAGTCTACATAAAATTGTCATGTAAATTGTTACTTATGATAGAATTGGTCTTGGGTTCCTTCAATGAGAATAGTTGATTTCTTCATTAGGCTGTGTTTGTTTTGTGCAGTAATAAAGGAGGTTTTTTCCTGTGATTGAGGTTAAGGAAATTCTTCAATGATCAAAACAGTTTTCTAGCTACTTCATGCAATGGTACTAACAGCATGGTACTCAGTGTCAGGTGCTTGAAATCTGAGTTACGAATACTTCTGATTCCAAGAGATACCACAATTTCATACTCAGCTCTTGTTTGTCTGCGAAAACACTACTCCTGCTTAGGAGACCTTGTAACAGAAGCCATAATACCTTTATTTTGTTAATCTTACATGTGACTGGATAGAATTCTTGCTGACTCTGACTTCTGTGTGACAAAGGAGGCAGACAGTGGTCCTAGAACATCGTGAGAAGAATCTGATTTCTACAGTGCACTCAAGAATCAGCCTTTCTCTTCCTTCCTCAAAGTGGCTCTTCAAAGCCACTTACAGGAGAGATGGATTTGAGACCAGTATTCCTTTGAAAAATCTGTTTCAGTTTTCTTACCTCAACTAGTAGCTTGATTCAAGTCACTCACTTAGATATCTTAAGGCACAACAGATTCTCCATACTTAGTCCAATCTTTCAAAATCTTAGGTGCAAACTGATTTTCAGGGGTTGAGACAAACAAACTTGCCTTTTCACAGGAGCTAAGCATACACACCACTATCAAGTGTCAGTGGGACACAGATCTGTTCCTACCCTGGAAGAAGCACATCAAGGCATTTTTTAGTTCAATATTCAAGCCGTGAATACTGGTTCCTGTCAATCATCATACAGATTATTTGCATAACTGTGTTTTAGCACCATTGTATCTCTGTAAAAAGGGTCTAATCATGCCTTCACTTCAGAGGAGTGAATCTGAAACAACACTGTATTGTTAGTTCATTGTAGTAAAATGTTACAGGGGGAAAAGGGGGGAAACAAACAGAACACTCCTTGTAGAGAGAAGGTTGTTTCATAAGCACATGCTGTCAACAAACAAAAAATAAAACCCCAAACATTTTGTCACTTACTAGAATCTTATGTGCAGACTAGCTATTGTATCCAGTCAAGATGATGCCATCCCAGCTAAGTATTCCTTCAGTGTTCTCACAGCACAGATGCCTGAACAGACCCAACAAGGGAATTTCATCCATGTCAGGGTTAAGTCAGATGTTACAGACTAAACCAACAAAGAATGAGCTTTCCAGTTAAGCTCATGTACTTAGCATTGAAGCAGTTATGAATTAATTAATGTTCTCTGGGGATATGGAAGATGCATGTGATAACTCATCACAGAGAACTTTACCTGAGCCTTTTGTGCCAGCATCCTAACCTCCATAAATCTAAATATTTTCCAAAAGCATTTGGACATCTAAAGGTAACTAATGAGACAGAAAACTAAAACATTGTTTGCCTAATGCAAACTGAAATCAGAAAAAAATTAGTTCTAATCTGAATCCTTGGGAGGCTACAACCACGTCATTTATTAGCACTGGATTTAGTATATTAAAAGCTGTATGTTTCGATCACGGGGGAAATAAATTTGCACAAGCAGCTTTTATTCTAATGTTTACCCATCTGGATGTGTTTCTGTGTAATCTGTCTTAGGTTTTGTGTTCCTGCTTGAGCAGGGGGGGTGGATTCGATGACCCCTGGAGACCCCTTCCAAGCCCTAACGATCTGCGTATATGTATCTACTTCCTAGTCTTTGCCTTTTTAAGACTATGATTAACACAATTTTGATGCACAACACACTCTGACAGTGTCAGTAAAACATAAGATGTTTGCAGTAATGACAGTTCATACTTACACCTTACTGCAAAATGTGCATTTCTCTCTTGTTACCCTGAATGATCACTCTATCACTTTTTAAAATGTTCACTCTTTACTTCAACCTTCACAACTTTAACTATTCTGTCTTTTGTAAGATACCTGTTTTCTTATGTTTCAGTTACAAGGGATCTAGTATTTCACATAGTCTAGCTTTCTTTATAACTTTTGTTACCTTATTTAGCCCTTGAAAGCACCCACAGGGAATATTACCTCACCATCTTCTCAGAACCTTAAAACTGAGGCTGTAGTTCCGATGTGCAGTATGCCACTACAGCACTTTCATGAGGGCATCTTGCACAGATGAGGGTAATATTTACCGACGTGCTAATGTAATAATGACCTCTGCCTCTGCTCCTCTCCAGGGTACTGTCTATCTATAGAGATGGGAATTAATGACAGTCTCTCTGTGCTGCCTGATGTCAGAGCTGAGAAAAGTGTGAAGAGTATATAAGAGCCGAATTACTTGTCAGCAAGGGAGGGGAGAAAGGGATACTCCAGAGCTAGATGCAAGCGTGGAATTGTTGCATGCATCCTTCTTGCTAACACAGGCGTGCCTCTTCAGTTAGCTCCCCGACCACCAAAAGGTAAACAATTTCTCTTCTTTTCTTCCTTGAGATGCAGTGGCACAGATGAGATTTCAGGAAAGCTCAATGTTTCTCATTACTAATCAACAGCAGTCTTCAGGAACAGGCTAAGATGACTGAAAAGTAAATTGCACCTGTGAACAGATCTTGAAACTGGGACACGGAAGGAAACGCACGGCAGAGATAGGGGAAAGGATTTCAACTAGCAGATGGAAAACAAACAGTTATTTTTGAGAGCTATCTGTCTGAAACTGTATCGTGTCACTCTGCTTAGGGGGATCCTTTTCTTCACTCTAGCCTGTGAAGAAAGCTAGATGCCGTTGATTTAGTACAGAATGGGCATAGGTAATAGGATATGCTGAAGGGTATGGGTTTCCTTTTAGTTTTGAATCATTCTTCTTTTCAGAAAGTTTGGAAGCAAAGATGTGCCACCTGAAGCTGTCGGTTTTCTTCATTGCATTTTCTGTCACTCTGAGTAGTTTGGAAGCTACACCTATTGAGAAGTGAGTAATAAAGAATCATATTTATTCCTTTTTAGGGGAAAAAGTGTTCAGATAGTGGTATTACTTGGTTCTGCTTCCATGCCTCAGATAATAGAGCTATTCAGTTTCACAGGATATTTTATTGTTGTTTAAAGATTGCTGTCTGTGGCTGATGATCTATCTGATGGTACTTCCAAGAGACAAGGATGGATTTGGCCAGCAATGTCACAGAATACACTCTCAGGACTTAGTGAGGAAATGCCAGAACAACAAGCAAAGACAAAAAGGTATGGCATTTATTTGTTTCCCCAGTCAGTTAGAACTGAATTATGAAGTAAATTTTGTGCCGGTGATATTCTATTTCTTGAGAAACTTTGTGCTATTTTATTCTCAAAAAGAGTTTCAAATAACCTTCTTCTTGTAAATAGAGCCATTCTGTAAGCACAAAGATCAAAGCATTCAGGGTAGAAAAGTGAAATACAGAGCCAAAAGTTTATTGTTAAAAGATCATTTAACAGTTTTACAATTATAATGCTTTCCTAAATTAAAAAGGCTACACATACTACGTTACCTTGAGAAGAAATATGTATTTTGAAAGTCCTTTCTTATTTGTTTGACACTTTTCCAAGCTTGAAGTTAAAACAAAGAGGGCAAGATACCTTTCTTAGTGACACAAATGCTCTGCCACAATGGAATTATTTATATAACATAACTATCTCCTGTAAGAGAGTAATATGTCATCAAGAATTTATTATCAATTTAATCACGGGAAGAAGGAAAAGAAGTCATGGGTTCTGATCATATTTAACTAGTCTGACATGCAGTCATGTTGATAAATTCACAAATCAAAATGTAGATAACTTGTTAAATGAATAAAATTTATGCTAAAGATAAACAGCAGTGAAATATACTAACTCAACAGAATTTTGAGTGAATTCCTTTCAATGACAACTTGGTAGTGGATGGATTCAGTAAATACATGAGTCTGTATCATTACCTGTTTCTCTCTGAATTTATTAAAAGAAGTCATTATAATATGGCAGTTTGGTTATTTTCCAAATCATTTTGCTAACCAGTTGAACGGGAGCCAGCGGGGTGCCCACATGGCACAAAAAGCCAATGGCATCCTGGCTTGTGTCAGGAATAGTGTGGCCAGCAGGACTAGGGATGTAATTCTGCCCCTGTACTGGGCACTGATGAGGCCTCACTTGGAGTACTGGGGGCAGTTCTGGGCCCCTCACTTCAAGAAAGAGATTGAGGGGCTTGAGGCTGGGGAAGAGACTGGAGGGAAAGTCTGATGAGGGAGATGGGGTTGTTTAGGCTGGAGAAGAGGAGACTCAGAGGGAACCTTCTCCCTCTCTCCAGCTCTCTGAAGGGCAGCTGTAGTCAGGTGGGGGTCAGGCTCTTCTCTCAGGCAACTAGTGATAAGACCAGAGGGCAGGGCCAGGAAGCTGTGCCAGGAGAGGGTTAGGTTGGATGTTAGAAAGCCCTGCTTCATGGAAAGGATGATCAGATCCTGGAATGGACTATGCAGGGAGGTGGTGGCATCCCCATCTCTGGGACAGACTGGATGTGGTGATATTAGGTCATGGGCTGGGCTGGATGATCATAGAGGTCTTTTCCAACCACAGTAATTTTGTGATTCAATGATTATGTAATAGAAACTATGTCCCCACATTTTCAGAGCTATTACTGTTTATAAAAATAAAATAGTAATTATAATCTTCCACCACAAGGAATCACCTTCATGAGTGTGGCATGCTTATATCTGCCTTGCAATCTCTTACTGGGTGGACAGTCTCAGTGAAGCATACATTTAGTTAAAGGTTACAGATTATAAAACTAACATGTATGATGGGACAAGTTGCAATGGGTGTAAGTTGCAGCAGAGGAGGTTCCGCCTCAACACAAGGGGGAACTTCTTTACTGTGAGGGTCATAGAGCACTGGAACAGACTCCCCAGGGAGGTCGTGGAGTCTCCTTCTCTGGGGACTTTCAAGGCCGCCTGGATGTTCCTCTGTGATATGTGTTAGATAGTTTTGTCCTGCTGCGGCAGGGGGGTTGGACTCGATGATCTCTTGGGTCCCTTCCAACCCCTAACATCCTATGATCCTATGATCCTATGGGGCTCAGTCAGGCTAGACATCAGCTAGAAATGTAGGAGCTTTCTGTAAGGACTGGAGTTTTAAATTTGGAGTGTCAGGGCCTGATTCTATACCTCAAAGGATAATGAAGATAATTCTGCCTCCACAAACAAATACAGATTTCCATGAGAAAAAGTTGCTGTTTGAACCTCATGTGTCAAGGTCTTCATTAACCTTTTTTTAAAATCAATACAAATACCAATTTGAACCTAAGAGAAGGTATATGAAGACCTATCCAATCATGTTTTTAAAATATGTATTGAAAAGATTAATTGCTTACAAATTGCTGCCTATTTTCCAGTAACAAAACATTATAATAAAGCCTTTTCTCTCACAAATGCTACTCCATTTGGACCTTCAGATTAATACAACCAACTCTAAAAGACTACATGACATTTTAGACTACACATTTAGTGAATCAATAGGAAAAGGTACTCAATGAGAATTGCTCAGAGTTTGAAACTAGGAAACTGTTATGGTTTACAGCAAAAACACAGACTGGGCTTGATGATCTTAGAAGATGATCTTGCAGCCTCAATAATACTGTGGTTCTGTGAAATTTTGCTGCAAACTTCATGCTGCATCGACACAAAGAAACTCAAGAAAATCAACAATCAATCTCTGCAAGCAAGTACTTCTGTCTAAAAAAATATATAATGGTCCAAAAAACAAGTTTGAAAACCCAAGCTGTCTCAAGCTACTAATTGTACTGTGATTAAAACAAAGAGCTAAATCTCGTACCCTTTCAACCTCATGCTCCATTCTACACAGTCCTGCAAATGGCCTGTTGATTCAGTATGTATCTTCTTTAGCATGGATTCTCCCACGGACACTTTTAAAGTCACATCAAGCACACCTACCACAACAGCACTTTCAGGTTCCTGGTATTTCAACAAAGATGTGGCTGCTTTTCAGCAGTGAATAAATCTCTGCTTAGACAGAACGAAATCTCAAGTAGGAATGAAGTCAGCAAAAGCTGGAAGTGCATCATGAGGTGTGATGCAGTTAGGAGAAAGAGTCTGTTGTCACAATCCACATGATGCAGACTGGAAGATTACTGATCACTTCAGTGAAGGCAGGACAAGATTCTGGGGGAAAAAGATAACTAAATAAATGTTAATGATTGTCATTATGTTAGTAATCCTCATGATATCAGCAAGAGCTCTAAATATATTTAGAAGTTCAGCTGAAAGCTAAACATTCAGTCATTGTTTTCCCTTACTGTCTTAAATATGCTATCATTACAGGTTTTCTAGATATCACAAACTGCTAGGCTGGAATATCAATACGAATGACATATGACTGTTAAGGCCTGTGCATTTAAATAACCCCTGTCATTTCAGTGATAATAGCATAGAGCACAAGACTTCTTTTCAGGCACAAAGTAGGAGTTAGGAAGATTGTAATGTTCCTGTATTTGTGCACATATTAAAAGAACTCCCACTTTAGCACAGCTCAAATGCCTATTAGAAGTGGAACCCTTGATTGCTCATCACTTGACTTAATCTTGGCTCTTTTTGTTTTGTCTTAGTAGTCACCACCTGGAGAAAAGGAAATGCAACACTGCTACATGTGTGACACAACGCTTGGCTGACTTTTTAGTTCGTTCCAGCAACAGCATTGGTGCAATTTATTCACCTACGAATGTGGGTTCCAACACGTATGGGAAGAGGGACACAGTTCAGCTTTTAAGCAGAGAAACCCAGAACAACACACAGCATTAGGGTGTTAAAATGTCTACTGAAAGTTTTCATTAGGAGCTCAGTTTTTAATGTATCAGTAACCTCTTGGTCATTTATTACTAGTACAGTATGAATAGTGCCTTGTTTTCTCTCTCTCTGTGTGTATGTGATTTGTGTTCATTGTTTCTCTGTGCATGTACGATGACATGCGTAAGTTATTGTTTCACCTCTGTTAAGAACGACAGAAAACTGCTTGTCAAATTACTTTGTAAACAAAATAAATATATACATCACAATAATAAATGGAAAAGTAATTGCAACAGGGTTTTTTAGTAGTAGTAGTAGTAGTAGTAGTATTAAAAGGATGAAAAATATAACCACAATGTGTAATGTCTTTATAGTCAAAGTTTGGTAAAGAGAAAGAAATCATCTTAACTAAGGCAAACAAGACCTCTTGTTGCTGCCATAAGTTATGTCCTAAAGAAAGTAAAGCAAAGGAATCTTCTGGTTTTGAAACATCTACAGCACCTTGTTTTGTACAGTTGAAGAAAGAGCTAGATGAGCAAAGATGTCTGCATTGTGTGTATGATTATACCAGTTGACTGACTGGCCTCTTTACACCTAGGCATGCATTGAGCAAGCAGAAGTAGTCTTGCAGCACAGATTTCTGTGAGCGTCGGATGTTAAGAATTTACAGTTCTTACTTTAAGGTGGTACCAGCACCACGTAAGCACAACAAGCATAACTGCTTTTAAATATTAATCAAAGAGAATTCAGTCAGCAAGTTAGCAGAAACACCTGCCCTTGGGTGTCGCTTTCTTTGAACCAGAGTAACAAAGGGAAGAGTGTTGCAGTTTGAAAATTACCAAAACTTTGAGACGTATAGAGTTGTGCTTTCATTAAGAAAACTGTGCTTTCACTTCAAGAGAATTCTTCCAGGGAGGGGCAGGCAAAAGGTTAGTCTATAAGAGAGGGCTGACTGATCAGCCCAACCCCTTTTTTCTTCAGGAGCTTTCCCCCAACACCTCCACACAGAGCCCTGTCTTCCCTCCCAACTTCCATGTTGGGATCGGGGGTGAGGAAGGGATGCAGCGGGACCAGCAGCTGTGGCTCCCTCCCAGGCCCATTCTGCCTGGGACAGGTGGGCCAAGATTCAGGCTCCAACCCAACCCATCCCGAGGTTGTAACCGTGGGCCCCGGTGCTGCCTTTCCCCACTCGCCTTCTGAGGTGGCTGTGTGTCACAAGAACTGTCAAGTGCTGATTCCTCCCTACATGGAGTGAGTCAGAACCACATCTGGCAGCTCATGGTGAGCTGAAAAATATCCCCCTTTCCCCTGTAACTGAAGCCAGAGGAGGGGAGAGAGAGAGCAAACGAGCCATAGAGAGCGAGTCCCAGAAGGGGAAGTCTTTCTCAGCCATGTTTGTGGCAAGGAGAGTCCCCCTGATGATGTGGCCATGCAGTTATCACCACTGTGTGCTTTCCACATTGCTGGCCATGCGGCCACTGCCATGTTTAGCCACTAATCAGCAGGAAGAGAAAGTGTCGGTCATTCCAGCATCATCCTGGAGTGGATCAGAAGGGGGTTGGTTAGCAGATCAAGAGAGGCTCTCCTCCCCCTCTACTCTGCCCTGTTGAGACTACATCTAGAATATTGTGTCCAGTTCTGGGCCCCTCAGTTCAAGAAGGACAAGGAACTGCTGGAGACAGTCCAGGGCAGAGCCACAAAGATGATGAAGCGAGTGGAAAATCTCCCTGATGAGAAAAGGCTGAGGGAGCTGGGTCTCTTGAGCTTGGAGTAAAAGGAGGCTAAGGGGTAACCTCATGAATGTTTATAAATATGGAAAGGGTGGGTGTCAGGAGGATGGAGCCAGGCTCTGCTCAGTGGCACCCAATGATAGGCCATGGAGCAATGAGTACATGCTGGAGCATAGGAGGTTCTACATAAATACGAGAAGGAACTTCTTCATGGTGAGCGTGACAGAGCACTGGAATGGGCTGCCTAGGGAGGTTGTGGAGTCTCCTTTTTTGGAGACAATTCAACCTGCCTGGACAAGTTCCTGTGCAATGCGATCTAGGTGATCCTGCTGTGGCAAGGAGATTGGACAGGATGATCTTTCGAGGTCCCTTCCAATCCCTGACATTCTGTGAGTCTGTCTTATGTACCCCTGTACCTGGTGGATTTGATAGCAACACCTGTTTAACTTGTTTGTCCTATTTTGGCAAATGCTCACTTATCAACCCAATCTCTTGACCAACGTCAATGCGAAAGAGGTATACCAGGAACTCACAAGGAGACCATCTCACCTACCTTTACCTGTGTTTTGTCTAGCCAGTTATCAGTGCTGTCCTTCTCTTTGGTGGAGAAGCTATTTCCAATTCAACCCCACTTAGACATCTTTTTTAGGATAGGAAGAATCACACACTTGAAGTGCCTCTACTTCTTCATTGATGATAGTGTCTAGACAATTAGCTGAAAACGAGCACTTTAAGATAGCTGACTTTAAGTCAGATGACTCCACCTGCAGTTGGTATGAATTGTACCAAATAAAAAAATCCATTTGGGACAACAAATGAAAAACAAACTAAAAAAATCAGTGATTAATTGTTATTTCATCAGGTAGAGCAACTTCAGAAACTGCCTGTCCTAACACCTTTTCCCACTATACAGCACTGAAAACACTACCCTGCTATCCTGCTGTTTAGTTACCAATGACTGCACTTGAACCTGTTCTGGAAGAAGGATCTAGTAATAGTAAACCGAAATACAGGCATAATCCTGAGAGAATGATCCAGGAAAGAGTGGCTTTAGAAAGAGTGGGGGGAAAAAGGAAAGAAGAAGAAAACTGAAGAATTTCAACATTATTTATTCAGAACCCCAAAGAGCAGAACTTCAGGCATTTCAAATACAAAATGACTGACAGGTGAAGCCCAATATAGGTTTATCTGCATTCTTAGGGACACAAATGTTTATAAAATCAAGCCTTACACTGCTTTGATTCTTTTTCAGTTCATCTGAATGCATTACGTCTTTCAGGATGAGAGAGAAACGGAAGCGAGAGACAGAGTGAGAAACACAAGCGAGAGAGAGAAAGAGAGAAATGCAAGTGAGACAAAGAAAAACACAAGTGAGACAGAGAGAAAAATGCAAGTGAGAGAGAGAAGCGCAAGCGAGAGAGAGAGAAACAAGTGAGAGAGAAATGCAAGTGAGAGAGAATTGCAAGCAAGAGAAAAAAATACAAAAGAGGAAATTCAAGAACGTAGGCAATGTGATAGACACAGTTATACTCCCTTTTAAAAAAATACAAAGTCTTTGCTCTACAGTGTCTTTTATTAAGTTGTATTTTAAAAGAACAGAATAGGAACATAACAATGAAATTCACTAAATGAAAAGGGAAGAATAAAAGGCATCGAACAAGCAAAAGGAATCACAGCATCACAGAACATTAGGGATTGGAAGGGACCTCAAAAATCGTCTAGTCCAATTCCCCTGCTGGAATGTTGCAGAAAAGATTCTATGAATGTGAAAAATGTTTTAAATGGAGTAGTGAGCGCTAGGGTCTAATATTTCTCAGGAACTATCATAGAATGGCTTAGGTTGGAAGGGACCTGAGAGAACATTTAATCCAACCTCCCTGCTGTGAACAGGGATGCCTCTCGACTAGACCAGAAGGCTCAAAGCCTCATCCAACCTCATCTTGAACATCTCTAGGGAGGGGGCACCCACAACCTCTCTGAGTCACCTGTTCCAGAGTCTTGCCACCCTTGTGCTGAAGAATTTCTTCTTAAGTTCCATTCTAAACCCATTCTCCTTCAGTTTAAACCTGTTTCCCCTTGTGCTGTCACTGGACACTCTTGTAAAAAGTCCCTCTAATAGAATAGCTTAGGTTGGAAAAGTAGGTTAAAGCCAACAAGCCAGACAATATTCATGTAAGATGAGACATACCTTCACTGAAAAAAAAAATCATAGTTTCAGCTTCTATTTAAAAAATTTTTGGGTTTAAAATCTAGGCTGCAAAGCTTCCATTCACTTTCAAAAAGGACAAAGTCATTAGCAAGTGTGGATTGGGCTGAATGGCTTTCTGAAATTATTTGAAAGTTAATGCATTAATACTATGAAAAAAAATCCATTTCCTGTAATACACTGAATTATCTTCAGCAGCTTTCATCTTCACTTTCCAGAATGATGCTGAGTTTGAGTCAATCAGCTCACTTACAAACACAGTTTGAGAGGTGCGCTAGACTGTTTTTGTTCAGCTACAAGGTGGAGTGATTTTGTTGTTTAGTTCCATCCTTGTATAGAAGAGGAACAGCCCTACATCGCTTTGCAATGCACCCAGCAAAAAGCTGTGGACTCTAGCAACTCCACAAGTGGTGGTGAGCACAGAGGTGGGTTCAGAGTTGTGCAGGGGATGGAGATGGGAAGGTAGAAGGGGTTTGTTCTCTGCAGAGGAGAGTCCAGGAGCCCAGGACATCCCTTCGCAACTCTCCAAGTGACCTGCCAGCTCCTCACCTCCTCCTGAACACCTGTGGTGCACAGAGAGGGGAACAGGTTTTGTCTCAAGGCACCACTGACCTGGAGACTCTTACTGCCTGAACTGTCTTCTGCAGGGATGTGGTGGAGCTGATTCCCATGAGGATAATGGGAGCATTTTCGTTCATCTACACGTCTACTTGCTGCATATATAATAGAAAAATAATGGTTGAAATAAGATGAAATAGAATCTTTCTATGAGATGTGACAACTTCTGTTTTAATCGTCGTCTTGTTATTCCTATTTTTCCACACAGAAAAAAATGTTACATGGAAAAACTAACTATTTTTCAAAGCTGTTTCAGGTTCTGTAACCAGAGTCAAACTCAGACCTGACAATCACCATTTAAACTCACCTTCAGTTTAGGAACAAATACCCCAAGAATTTGGATCTGCTTTTCAGTTTTTCTGAAAACTTTAGACCAGCTGGTTTCCAGTTTCAATTACTATGATAGCTACACATACTTAACTAAATCCAGTGGAGAAGTGTTTCTCTAACCTAAACCTCTCTTCATACCAAGATACTAAAAAAATGCTCAAGCTAGGAGCCATGCATGCCATCAAAAATTGAATGTCATGACATCAGAAGCTCACTAAGGAATGAGACAATGGTGATCAAACAATAGCTAGAACTGCTGTTCATTAGGCACTAAGTCTTGTCTTTGAATGCTAGAACTTCTGAACAAAAAGAACACACTCATTTTCACCCTAACAATAGGACTGCTTTGAGTAACAATCATGCCGAAAATCAAGCACCGGTAAGTTTAATTATTCAGAATTAAGTATCTTAGAACTGCCCCAATTTAGTGACATTTTTTGTCCAAAACACTTTTTGAATAGAGAGACAATCATTCTTATGAGCTATTTTATAGCATGCCTTCTGTAAAAGATTCCTGCACAGAGACCTGCTGTGGAGAACCAGTGATACCAAGGGTAACTGAAACTGATTTAGATTGAATTTATCTAGTCCCAAGCTTTGATCAGTGTTTCCTCTATGTGCAGATTGGTGCAACAACAAAAAACATTGTTTTTTATTTTTCAAAAGGAATTTCTTACAAAAATGTAAGAATTAAAATGTAAAATCTTTGGAGTTGTATTAAATAGATCATTACATGTGTGAGTTGAAATAGCTGGCATAATTTTGGAATGAAATGCTACTCAATATGATTAAAACAGTATTTAAACCAGAACCTGTTCATAATTTACAGTCAGTGTAGGCAGATCACTTTATTCAAAGTCAGTCCTTATTTATCCAGCAGTGTGCACAGGTGGCCAAGAAAGCCAAGAGCATCCTGGCTTAGATCAGGAATGGGGTAACCCATAGGAGTAGGAATCCTGCCATTGCACTCTGCACTCGTGAGACTGCACCTTCAGTACTGGGTACAGTTTTGGGTGCCACAGTGTAACAAGGACATTGGGGTGCTGGAGCAGGTCTAGAGAAGGGCAGCGATGCTGGGGAGATGTCTGGAAAACAGGCCCTAAGAAGAGCAGCTGAGGGAAGTGGGGTTATTTGGTCTAGAGAAGAGGAGGCTCAGAAGAGACCTTATTGCTCACTACAGCTAACTAAAAGGAGATTGTAGCATGACTAGTACTGATCTAGTCTCCCAAATTACTAATGATAGGATGAGCAGAAATGGCCTCAAGTTGCATCAGTGGAGGTTTAGATTGGATCTTAGGAAAAGTTCTTTCCTGAGAGAGTGGTTGGGCACTGGGACAGGCTGCCCAGGAAGGTGGTGGAGTTACCATCCTGGGAGACAATTAAAAAACAAGTAGCTAGAGCACTTGAGGCCATGGTGTAGGTGTTAGGGAGATGAGGACTGGACTTGATGATCCTGGAGATCCTTTCAAGCCACAATGATTCTATGATTCGATATAGAGTCAAAGAGGGACTTTGACACAAAGTGGGAAGTGCTTTGAGCACTTTTTGGTTCTGTTCTGGGGTAGTGCCTTGAAAGATGCTGCTTGTGCACGTGGCCATCTCCCATACTTATTGAGAGCTACTGACTTCTGGATCAATCACAAAAACCAGCCTTGCTCCACAGCACGTGGTGTTTCAGGCAGCACTGCTGCATGCAGCACTTCTCAAGTGTGCTTGTCCAACACGTTTGCAGGAGAAGGCATTTATGCTGCTCATAACCTCAGGAGGCAGCATTAAGTGTTCACAACATGGCTGGGAAAGTCAGTGGTCAGGGAAAGCCACAGCACAAGTCATCAGTACTTCCTTTTTTGTTTTCTGAGGTTATCCCTGCACATCCTTCTTTCTTGATGAGAGTTACGGAGCTTCCTAAAAACATTATTTTTGAGCTCATAGTTATATTTGCTGTGAACTTTATTTTTTAGGACACCTTTTCCCAAATCAAAATGCAAATGTCAGTAGTTTTTCCTTTTTTTTTTTTAACCTAGCATTACAGCAGGCCTTTCTCAAAACCCCTTGCACATGCTCCATCTACAGACATACAGCATCCACACTGAGGACAAAACCAGACCAGATGGAAGCATGCTTGGAATAAAAACCTAACAAAATTGTCATTAGATGAACAGAGCAGAGAACATAAACAGTGAAAAAATGTAGCATGAGGTGACTATTTCTGGAAGGGAAAAAGGTTGTGGTTTTCTCATGACTCCTTCTGTTTTTACCCAGCTCCAATCCAGGCAAGAGGAGCACAGCACCGACTGCATCACTATCCATTCTGTAAACATGAACACATTGAGTGAGCCTAATGCATCATCATACTGCCAGACCGTGACATCTGGAACTAAACCATTGCAGAAGTCTGCTTCATCCTAATATTCTTTCTCTTCATTCCATACCTTGATGATATAATTCCTCTGAATCACCACTCACAGCTATGGATTAATCTCTTGCTGTGGTACAGATAAAAGGAAAAGAGGGATAAACCCCCCTCTTTCCACATGTTATGTGTCGATTCCTGACCCCTTTACAAGGGTCTTTTTTATTCCCTCTTTCTAACTGTTTCTTGTTCTTTCTTAATGAAACTTGTTATTTTTCTCTAAACGTAGCACTGTCCTCAGTTTAATCATATTAATCATAGAGTCACAGAATCGTAGAATCGTCATGGCTGGAAAGGACCTCCAGGATCATCAAGTCCAGCCCTCATCCCAACATCTCCCTAACAACTACACCATGCCCTCAAGTGCTCTAGCTACTCAGTTTTTAAACACCTCCAGGGATGGCGACTCCACCACCTCCCTGGGCAGCCTGTCCCAGTGTCCAACCACTCTCTTAGGAAAGAACTTCTTCCTAAGATCCAATCTAAACTTTCTCTGACACAACTTGAGGCCATTTCCTCTCATCCTATAATTAATAATTTGGGAGAGGGAGACAGCCACCAACCAGGTGGCTCTCTCTAACTCTCTGCAAGTTAGCTTGCTTTTATATTGTTCAGCTGCATCAGAGAGATCTTTTTGAAGCAGACACCTGTTGTCATACTACTTAGTGTTTTTGTCTAAGGTTGGCCAAGTCCTCGGTGAAAAGCCAGGAGGAATATTTCTCACTGCACCTCTCATGAGAAGCTGAGTATCTGCAGTTTCTCAGCAGAAAGAATCATCCATGCTTCAGCCTCAGTTCTCAACACTTCACCCTTGGGTTATAGGCCTGATGAAGTTGAAGTATTAAAAGGTGCCAATAGCATCCATCATAGTACATCGCCAGAACTACAGAACAAACACAGACTCCCTGCACCCCACAGAGAACCTGATTAATCAATTTGATAGCCAAGATGTCATCTGCAAGGCTCACACATCCTTCAAAATTCCCATATGGTCAGTATGAAAGCCTGATGGGGAATGGAGGCTGGCTATGCACTTTCCATGGCCTGAATGAAGTTACACCACCACTGAGCACTGCAGTTCCTGACATGTTGGTGCTCCAGTCCAAAGCAGCGAAATGGCTGGCTGACATTGCTAATGCTTTTTCCTCCATTCCCCAGCAGAAGAATGCAGGCAGTAGTTTACTTTCACCTGGAGAGGCAAACAGTACACCTGGAACCAACTGCCTTAGGGGTGGAAACACTGTGGCTTGGTCTAGGTGATCCTGCTGTGGCAGGGGGATTGGACTAGATGATCTTTCGAGGTCCCTTCCAATCCCTAATGAGCCTATGATTCTATGATCTGTCATGAACTGATCTACAACACGCTGTAGAAATGCAGAGCTCCAGAACATCTGCAGTATATATCCAAGAGATACAGTTCTTGGGGGTTACATTACAAGGATGGATGCTCCTACATCCCTATGGATGTGTTGAACAGAATCTCAGCAGCGTGTCCACCTACTAACAAGAAAAGAACACAGACCTTCCTAGGAGTAGTCAGGTTCTGGAGGAACATATCCCATTATACAGTGAGATCATCAAGCCTCTTTACACTGTGACAAGAAAGAGGAAGTTTTGAGTGGGGTCCTGAACAAATTAGAACATTTGATTGCATTAGACAACAAATTGTCTGCGCTATGGCATCAGGACCAGTTCAAACAGGACCAGAGGTACTACACTGCAGCCAGGGATAACTTGGAGTCTCTGGTGGGAAGCGCCAGGGGAAACCTGAAGAACCCCTTGGGTTCTGGAGTAGAGCGTATCAAAGCTCAGAGAGGAGATACTGGCTGCTTGCAATGGAGTTCATGCCACTTCAGAAGTGACTGGCACTGAGGCACACTGCTCACCATGCCGCAGATGGTACGTAGAGTAAGTGGGCTGCCCTTATAAGCATAGAGCTTAGATTGTCCAGGTATCATGGAGGCAACCACCAAATGGCCAGAATTTGAGATGCTACCAAATGAGGTAGTGACCAGAGCTAAGGAAGCCCTTTCATATAAGAACCTCATGGACTCAGAAAAACACTTTGCTCTTTTCACTGACGGAACCTGCCATCTTGCAGGGAACCAGCAAAGATAAAAAGCTGCTGTGTGGAAGCCTGAGGTACACATCACTGAGGTGAATGAGGGTGAAGGTGAAACGAATCATTTTGTGGATGTCAAAACCATCTAGCTGGCCCTTGATGTTGCTGAGTGAGAAAAGTGGCCAGTGCTGTACCTGTATATAGATTCTTGGGTGACAGCAAGTGCCTTACAGGGTTGGTTAAAGAAGTGAAAGCAGGAGAACTGGCAACAGAGAGGGGCACCAGTCTGGGCAGCTGCCCTATAGCAAGACATTGCTACTCAGCTGGATAAGCTGGTGGTAAAGATGCAGCATGTATATGCCCATGTACCAAAATATCATGCAAGCAAGAAGCACTACCATAACCAGCAGGTTGGACCAGGCAATCAGAGTGTTCCAGGTAGACCTGGATTGGGACCATAAGGACGAGCTGTTTGTAGCTTGGTGGGTTCTAGTCACCAGGGGAGAGTTGTCACTTGCCAGGGACTGAGGTGTGGATTTGATCACGGATGTAATCTCAGGTCACCCATGACTGTAACACCCTGTGATGCCATCAAAGAAGCAAATAGGTTAAAGTCTCTGTGGTACATGGAATCACAGATGAAACACAATGATGGAGAGGCCTGGCAGATAGATTGCCTCATCTTTCCCTAAACTCATCAGGGTTAGCTCTACATGCTAACAAGGGAATAAGCAAGCACTGGATGCCTGGAGACATACCTTATGCCTCATAAAAAACTGAGACACCATACTTTTTACATTAAACAGCTGGCACTGGAGACTAATGACTCTTCAGAAGAGTTTCCATCACCCCCAGTATTGCTTTCAGGTGGATCAGCCTCAGTGTCTGAAAGGAAGCTACCTGCACAACCAGCCACTATCCAGTTCAGAAGCAACTTGGAGAACAGTTGGAAGTGTTTCTTACAGAACAGTAGGCTTCAAAACCAATTTCATGAAATCAAGAGAAATCACCGTGTTTCTAGGAGAGCATAAATATGATCAGGTCTTATCCCTGCAGGCGCAATAATTCTTTTGTCCCTTATGGGATGCTGAACTAAATGCTGGGGCCCAGCTGTCATCTTGCACTTCCCTAATGTCACCACTTTTTTTCACCACAGAATCCTCAGCAAAGATACGATCTCACTGATCATCATAACTAGGGTTTGTGCTACAGAACTTCTCAACAGATCATTCCCACCAGAGGAGATGTTTCCCCCCTCACTCTGAAGCAGAACACAGAACTTGGACTACAAATGTCTTTGTCTTGGAGGTTACTGGCTGAGACTCCAGGAACTGCTGCTTGGAATGGCTGTCCTATCACAGCAAACCTCCTCCTTTTGTTTTTTTTAGGCACTGCTGCTTTCAAGCCTGACTTTTGTTTCTTCTTTCCTTTTTTTTACGTTCCCTTCTTGTCTTGGGAAAGTTTGAAGGGAGGAAGGAAAAGAAAATAACTGGAGAACAACTATCCATTGCTTTGAAAACAGTACAGCACAGTCAGCATAAACAGCCAGAGTTTAAAGAAAAAAAAAGACACTGGAATGTTTTTCAAGGCTGTAGAGACAGAAACAGCTTCAGACAAACACCAAACTCTCAGCTGCAGTGAGGCTGACCTGAGTGTACAAGCAGCTACACAGAAATAACAGAGATTCATCTCATAGCCACGCAAGGCAAGGGGGGACACGAGAAGAATTTTTCACTGCTAAAGCAAGAAAGAAAACCTTGAAACAAAATGGAAGATACACTTTTGCTGTTTAAAAAAGAGTAATAAAATTCTGCCCAGCAGCATGGTAAGCACAGCTGTCTCAGTTTCTTGACAAGGACCTAACAAAGACACACCAATGTACTTGATGGGTGGTTTATGTTTTATCTCTCTGGTTTCCTAGAGTCAGAGCCTCTCAAGCCTACCTTTGTCTGCATTTACTGGTAACTAATTAGAGACCACACAGGCCACACTAAACTTGGAGTATAAACTGAACCCTGCCAGAACCAATTTTTGAGATGGTCTTCCTCTGAGCAGCAAGTCCTGCACTCAGAAAGACTCTCCCCTTGGGTCAAGATGCCGTCCAAGTTTATTTCCCTGGGATGAAGTGATTCCTCCTCTCCCTTTTGGTGAGAGGCTTTTCATTTGGGTCCCTTGGGTGGGAGATATGTGTCATGTATGTGTGAGTATGCACGTATTTTGGATCACGTTTTCTTAGAGTATGCCTTAAAGTTCAGGGATTTTGCTGCGTAGCAATATACTCCTGGCCAACATCAGAACTTGTGCATTGTTGGAGCACCAGGCAAATCTGGTTGCCATAAATCTGCATCTTCCTGGAAGCTACTGCTATATAGTATGTGGAATCCCCTGAGACAGAGTCTTTCCCCAGAGTCAGAGCCTTTCAGGGACCTGTATTAGACTTCAACCTTAACAAATCTGTCCTATCGATTAAAAGCATTTCACCCTATATTCAGCTTATTGAGCAAACTAGAGGGTTCATCTCATTTCTGATGTGATTGCTCAAGACAGTAGCACTTACAGAATCACAGAATCTTTATGGCTGGAAAGGACCTTCAGGATCATCAAGTCCAGCCCTCATCCCAACATCTCCCTAACCTCTACACCATGGCCTCAAGTGCTCTAGCTACTCAGTTTTTAATCACCTCCAGGGATGGTGACTCTACCACCTTCCTGCACCCAACCACTCTCTCAGGGAAGAACGTGTTCCTAAGATCCAATCTAAACCTCCACTGATGCAACTTGAGGCCACTTCCTCTCATCCTATCATTAGTAATTTGAGAGAATAGACCAGCACTAGTCTTGGCAAAATCTCCTTTTAGTTAGTTGTAGTGAGCAATAAAGTCCCTTCTCAGCCTCTTCTTCTCTAGACTAAATAATCCCAGTTCCCTCAGCTGCTCTTCTTAGGGCCTGTTTTCCAGACATCACATTCTAATAATATGAAGTGCCAATCTAATCAAAAGTTCTCTGAGCTATTTTTTCAATCCAGTTATCTACAGCCAATGCATATTCACTGACAGAAACACAAACAGGTTGATTACCTTGCTGGACTGTGTTACTAGAGAATTAGTGAACTAGCATTAATGCACATGACAGCAGCTCGTCTTTTCTGTATCCTATAGAATCTTTCCTCCCCCCTCAGAGTTTGCCTAATATACTGTAATTTAAGGCAAACAGCCATCCAGTGAGCTGCAAAGGCTTTGAAGTTGTTATTTCACTCTATGCCTCAGAGTGTCTCTGAAATACCTCTTCACAAAAATGCCCATTTCAAGCAAAGACAAGCTGGAGACAAGACTTAAAGAAATTGTGCACCTACCTAATTGTTTTCCTCTCAGCCCTAATAAACACTGATCACCAATGAACACGTAACTATTTCACTGTGATTGTAAGGAGACAAGGACACGGACAGTGAAATTACAGTGATAACCTCCCAGTGTATAATAAAGCCATTTCTTTAGGGCAGCAAGTTTTTCTGCCTAGCACTGTTAATTGTCAGAGAGTTGTGGAGTTCTCCACAAAATGCTAACTTTGATACTCTAATCCAAGTGAGTTTCCAGAGATGCCACGTGGCCAGATCACCTTTTCAAAGCAAAACTGATTAACAAAATCTCATACAGAGTATATCAGGTGAAGTTTAAACACAGAGCAACTCCAAATGATACCCAAGTGCACAAGCACTGTGTAACAATTTCAGTTTTCAATGCAGTAGAAGGTACTGGCTGCAGTCACAGAAAACTCCTGCTGCACTTATATTTCCCTAATATGCAACAAATACCATTGAAACAGATTTCTCCTGCCCACCTGCACACAAACCTTCCTTTAAACCTTGCTTTTCAGGAGACTGGATCTTGACACCTTGAGTTTGCTGCAATCTCTCTTCCCTTGCACAATTGCTTTTAACTAGCACTCTCCTCACTTGTCTTCTGAGAAAGGACAACCTATGAAGAAGTTAGAAACATCCCTGCACATACACAGGGATAATGTCTCAAAATGTGTAACATGACACAAACCTTGTACCAAGGATACTGAAAGAAGTAGAAAGAGAAAGACTTCTATGAGGGCAAAAAGAACAGCAGCAAGTTCTCTTCCTTGTTTTGCAGGCTACGCTGCAGATATTGTCTCCCATTGTGAGTGCAACAAAAAAAGGAACACGGTTTTAAGTTTTCAGGTAATGAAGGGGCAGAAAGAACTGTCAAAAGGGGCAGCACAAATCATAGCGGAGGCTTCCTCTCAGGAGGACGCTAGCTGGTGGTATCAGCATAATGACTTACGGCACAGAATTGGAACTCCTCAGTAAGAGAGAAGAAGAGGCAGCAGCAAATTAAATCCAGCCCGGTCACAGAACCTTTTCTTCAGGTACAAGATTCCTCCTTCAGCTCTATTACAAAGACTCCTTCCCGAGATCCTTAGACCCTCTCAACTCCTGCCTCTTGGCAATTGTTCAGCCTGCCCAGACCTACACAGTACCCAAACTTTCAAACTCTTGGTTCCTCAGCACAAACCTTAAGGCCCCTGTTCTCCTGTCCCTCTTGATCCACACACACTTCTAGAGACTGATGGCAGCTCTCCTGCTATCACAGAACACAGTACTTGAAAAATATAAATCAACACCTCCTGGATTCTGCTGCAATCAGTTGCCTAAGGAATCAAAAGAAAATAGAAGTGGCTAAACTGTCTGGACATCTAAACAGTTACACAGCTAACGCACTACGCAAGTAAATCTGTTCTACCACAAAGGAAAAAAAAACCTACCAACTTTCTAGTGAAGCATTCAACAGCATCAACTTTCACAAATGAGATTTAGTCATAATCAGTCAGAGAATCATTACTGAGTCTATGCTATGACAAAAACATGAAAGCATTTCTGATAGCAAGACAGCACCCTATCACATCCCCACTACTAGAACTGACATCTTCCTCCCTTCTACCTCCACATCATCAGCACACAGCCAGATCCTCATTAGCAAACCATGGGGTATTGATTACTACCCACACTCACCGTGGATCTAGACTTCACTTGATAGATGAGCTAGAGCTGCCTGTCTAGGAGCTGCAGCTGCTCACTGATTACAAACAGTCTCAGCACGGCCCGGAGAGTGCTTCACTCCACGCCCAAGCCCACTCTCTCCAGCAGAGCAGCAACTTCCAAACTCAGTGTTCAAGTTGCTCTTCTCTCCTTAAAAGAAAACTTCTAGATAAAAGCAGCTGTGAGCCAGAAAGACAGACAAATTTGTTTGCCCTTGAAAGGAGGTTGTCATGTGTAGTGAAAGACAGAATTCACAGAGGACTCCTAAGGAGGTATGTTTACCCTACTATCTCCCCTAGGTGTTAGAAAAAACTCTTCAAGCTGGGCAGCAAGATACTACTTTTACAATCCTGAGGTTAAAAGCCCGTGTTTTTCAGCAAAAATAAAGGAAACTGTTTGAGAGGGTCCAGCACAGAGCCACAAAGATGATGAACAGAGAACGTTTCCCTGATGAGGAAAGGCTGAGGGAGCTGCATCTCTTTAGTTTGGAAAAAAGGAGACAGAGATGATCCCATTAATGTTTATAAACATTAATGTTAATGCCACATGTTAATGCTGTGGCAGAGGGATTGGACTAGATGGTCTTTTGATATCCCTTCCAGTTCCTAATATCCTGTGATTCTGTGAAGGTAGGTGAGCTAGATCATAGGATCATAGGATCATAGGATGTTAGGGGTTGGAAGGGACCCAAGAGATCATGGAGTCCAACCCCCCTGCAAAGAAGAAATTAATGCTGGGGAGGGGTGAAGTAAAAAAAAAGAAAATAAACTGAAATAGATAATTGTAAAATAATTTTCCAGCATACAGTCTATAGACCAGAAAGATACCCCAGAGGCTGTTTATAACCTGGATACTCAGGGGAAAGGCAAGTTAGACTGCTAAGTAGAAAGTTTATGAGCAATTAAATAAGGCCAAAATAAAGTACTCATGTAGACCACACTATAGTGTAGAAACTATAAAATCACAGGACAAGTAGGACTCTAGCCAGCCAGTGTTCTGAAATAATACCTACCGTGCCACAGGGTACATCTTCAAACTGAAAACAGAAATAGTAGTGATGGGAGCTCAAGAGCTCTGCGCCATCAGGAATACAGTTCTGAATGTAGTGGGGAAAACAACACAAGAAACCAGCCTGTAGCATAAGAAGTGCCAAAAAAGTTCCTCCGTGAAAGCACCCAAGGAAATTGAAAGGGAGTAGAACTGTTCTTTAAATCTAAAATGCTCACAGTATCACAGAATCATAGAACATTAGGGATCAGAAGTGATCTCAAAAGATCATCCTGTCAAACCCCCTGTCACAGCAGGATCACCTAGATCAAGTCGCACAGGAACATGTCCAGGTGGGTTTTAAACCTCTCCAGAGGGCAGCCCATTCCAGTGTTCTGTCACCCTCACTGTGAAGAAGTTCCTTCTTTCACATCCTGTATGTTGATACGTATACTTCTACAAAAAGGGATTTACAAGGATGCCAGCAGACTTTGTTGATTTGTTTCAGAAACTGATTTGGTCCACTATGGAAATTTCATGACCAGAGGAAATGCAAAGTTAACACTGTACAAGTGTCTTTACTGGTTCATAAAGTATTAAATGCATCATCTTAGAGATTAATTCTTCTTTTCAAATAGAGGCTTTTACACACTGATAAAAGCTTCAGGGTTTCCTCCCAAACCCTAGTGCTTCAGCTCAGATAAACAAAGCGCATCTGTTGTATTCTTTGGCAGAGCTCAAGTTAGCTCAGTAAGTCCTTTAGGAAAAATTCTATCAATTTTGTTCCTGTTTGTGTATCCGTTATCAATGCCAAGAATTTTCATGAAAAGGCTGTGGCCACCATTTACCTGAGAATGAGTTTGCTCAAAAACAGAGTCTAACAGTAAAATTCAAGAATAAAGAAGAAAAAGCTGCTGTCATTATGTCTTTGTAGCATAGGAATGACACTTCCACAATAATGCTGTGCAGATGGATGGAAGACCCATGCCATTGCCAGGTCATGCTCTTTGGTCACAACAAGCCTCAGCAGCACTACAGGCTTGGGGAAGAGTGGCTGGAGAGCTGTCTGGTGGAAAAGGACCTGGGGGAGTGTTGGTTGACAACCAGCTGAACAGAAGCCAGCAGTGTGGCCAAAAAGGCCAATGGCATCCTGGCCCAGATCAAGAACGGTGTAACCAGCAGGAGTAGGGAGTAATCCTGCCACTGTACTCTGCACTTGTGAGACTGTACTTTCAGTACTGGGGACAGTTTTGGGCACCACAGTATAAGAAGGACATTGAGGTGCTGGAGCAGGTCCAGCGAAGGGCAGTAAGGCTGGAGTGAGGTCTGAAAAACAGGTCCTATGAAGAGCAGCTGTGGGAACTGGGGTTATTTAGTCTAGAGGAGACTAAGAGAAGACCTTATTGCTCTCTACAGCTACCTAGAAGGAAGTTCCATCGAGGCTGGTGCTGGTCTGTTCTCCCAAATGACTAATGACAGGATGAGAAGAAATGATGTTACGGTTTGAAAATTACCACAGTTTTCAGATGTATAGATTTGTGCTTTCATGAAGAAAAATGTGCGTTTTACTTCAAGACAATTCTTCCAGTGACCTGTCCTGGGAGGGGTGGAAACTAGACGACACTATAAGAGAGAGGTCTGACTGAAAAGCCCAGCTCTTTTTCCTCTGGGTGCTTTCACAGAGCACATTGTGCTGAAGAGGCTCCATCTTCCCCCCCCTCGCTTCTGGGGTTGGGAGACGGGACGAGACGGGATACGGCAGGACTGCCGCTTCCTCCTGCCTGCCGCCACGGCCCCCTGCCATCTCGGACGCAGGGGAAGCGGGGGAAGCAGCTGCCCTCACCCCAGGCCCTTTCTGCCTCTGGTAAGTGGGCTTAGAAGCAGCCCACCCCTGCACCCAAGATGGAACAGTGGGCCACTGTGCTGGTAGAGCTATGGCCCAGCTTCTGTGCCACACCAAAGGAAAGCCCTTCCCCTGCTCACCTTCCAAAAGCACCAGGTGTAGCAAGAGAACCATCATGTGCCGATTCCTTCCTGCGTGGAGCGACCCAGAGCTGTATCCCGCAACCCAGGGTGAGCTGAAAAATACTCCCCTTTCCCCTGTAACTGAAGCTGGCGGAGAGGAAAGAGAGAAAGAGAGAGAGAGAGAGAGAGAGAGGGAGAGAAGGACTGAGAGAGGGAAGGGGAATGGAACTCTCTTGGCCATGTTTTCAGCAAGGGGAAACTCCTGCTGATGCGGCCATGCAGTCGTCACATTCTTGTGCTCATCACGTGGCCAGCCATGTGGCCACTGCCATTTTGAGCCATTGATTAGCAGGAAGAGAAACTGTCATTTCTGCTGCTGATAAAAGCTGGGGATGCTCCAGTATTGGGGAGAGAAGAAGCCTCAGGAGAGGCATCTGAGAATTCCCTTGTGCTTAGCTGAATTGTCTGTTCTGCAAGAAGCAGAAGGACTTGAGAATCCTTAAACATTTGGCAAGAAGAGAGGCTGGGTTCTTTTTTTAAAAGACATGTTTCCTCCGTTGAGGGATGCAGTTCAGGCTCTGAGGAATCAGACCTGTCTGATCAGCATTTTGCTGGACAAGCTGTGCTGAAGAATTGAAGAGTTTGCTGGTCTGGAACACCTGAGGGTTCAGGGTCTGCAGACCATGGAGTACAACTCATTGGAGGACCTGACAAGTCTCTCAGAATGAAAGAAGAGAGGGTGGTTGTACCCCTTTCTGCTTGACTGATGTTCTTTTCCCAGATCTTTAATGCAAAAACCAAGACCAATACAGTAGTGCTCTCCCATTGTATTTTTCTCAGAATAGGCATTGATGGCATTGTGATGGAGTTTCTGCTTTGTGTGCACTAATTTGCTTAGCCTTTTTCTTCTTTCTGTGTATAGTTACAGATTTAATAAACCCCTTTCATTTTCCCTAAGCTACCCATTGTCTGGCAAATCCTATCAGAGCTCTCACTGAAACCTGGCTGCTTTCCCTTCTGTTTACTTGTGGTCTTGAACCCACCACAAATGGCCTCAGGTTGCACCATGGGAGGTTTAGATTTGGTCTTACAAAGAAGTTCTCTCCTGAGAGAGTGGTTGGTCACGGGAACAGGCTGCCCAGGGAGGTGGTGGAGTCGCCATCCTCGGAGATGTTTAAAAATAAAAGTAGCTAGAGCCATGGTCTAGCGATTAGGGAGATGTTGGGGCGGAGGGCTGGACTTGACGACCCTGCAGGTCCTTTCCAGCCATGATAATTCTATGATTCTAAGATGGAAGCAACAATCTTGGCCATTTTCATCAGAAATAAATGTAGATTGCAAAAGTTAACAGTTGGTGATACTAAGTCACTGTAATTCCATCCTCTTTTCTCTTTGTTCTGAACTAACTGCAACTAACACTTTCAGAAAAGCAAAGACCTCTCTGAAAGTATGGAAAATAGCACTGGAGGGATAATTGGTTAATTAGTTTTGAAGACAATTTAAACCAAGTAATAAACTTCCTCAAAACTCATTATTTCAATGCATAATGCATCTTAGACTTTCCAATTGCATATGAACTTCACACATTCATAGTACATACTGAACTTCTGTTCTAATCTGTCTAAATGGAAAATGCTCTAAATCTTGCCATAAAATACAGTAACAGACCATGGTCACTGTGACCAATACTTTAAAATTAAATTTCACCTGCCCAATAAACAGGCACTGAGACTGTACTTTTAATTATTTGGCAGCAATAGCTACCAACATTTGAAGTGTGGGTGCTCACAACACCTTCATTGAGGCACTCAGTGAAAAAATGAGTGACAAAGCCTAATGGACTTTCCTTCCTGCTAGAAGGACAACCTGAGCTGAAAGATCTGGCTACTATTGGAGTCAGACTCAAATTCAAAGGAGCTGTGGATGCTTAGTGACTGTTCAACAACATATCACTTAAAAGCTTGCATTTCACATCAGAAATAATCAATCCACCCTCTTTAAAACAGGATTAGTTTGAAACTAGCTGGGTTGATGGTTGAACTTGGTCGTCTTGGAGGTCTCTTCCAACTTTAATGATCCCATGATTATATGATTCTATCTCTAAAGTCCCCTCCCCCTGACAAAATAAAATCATCAAATCCAAAGCAATCACTGAGAGCTCTCTTGAACAGAATGCAGTTACCCACATACCTAAATCAACATGTGCTTACGTATTTTGCTGATGAGAAGTCTTATTCATTCTGCAATCAGTTCTGCCTCCACTATAACTCTACTCTCATTGATACTTCTTGTCCTTCCTCAACCCCAGATTTGGTCCATGTTGTGCATCATTTGTTTCCCACCTGTTGAATGTGATTCTGTCTCCACCATTTTAGCCAGGTAGAAGATAAGATGTAAGGAAAGCCAGCTGATTTCTCTCTACATGATTGTTACCACTATGAGCTTTACGGGGTTTCTTTAAAAATTAGAGTTGAGGGCTTTCTTTGGTCCACAAGAACACATGAGCAAATAAAGATTAACATTTTGCTTTGACCTTTCCTACCAATCACACCCAATTCTGCTTAAGCAAAAGTTGTTCCCTTCTCTTCTTCTCCTGAAAATATTGAAAAAAGCCATACAATGCATCAGCAGTTCCCCAGACTATTGTTCTGACAGTCTAGTGTCACTTGTAGTTAGAAATATTTTTTTCCTGCCTGAGATTTTGAGCAGGATTCATGTGACCAAACAGACTGCAGGACAGTAAAACCCCATTTTAGTTACCAAATTTATTATACTACTTGATTGATCTTCAGTTATATTTGAGCAGCCTCTCTTCAGCAGAGGTACACCTGGAATTGTAACACTCAAATCCATACAGGCAGCCATAGAATCATCATGGTTGGAAAGGACCTCCAGAATCATTAAGTCCAGCCCTCATCCCAACATCTCCCCAACCCCTACACCACGGCTCAGTTGATAAAGATGTTAAACAAGACTGGTCCCAAAACTGAGCCCTGAGACACACCGGTTGTGACTGATCACCAGCTAAATTGAACCCCATTCACCACCAGCTCTCCGGCTTGGCCATCCAGCTAGTTTTCAGCCCAGTGAACAGTCCATCTGTCTCAGCCATAAATAATCATTGGATTTATAGGATTTTTCCTGATATACTTCAGATGTTCAGAACTATCAGGAGAGGTGCCTAGAGACAGGAGGATAGCAAATGTTACCCCAATCTTTAAAAAAGAAAAGAAGGAAGACCCAGGTAACTACAGACTGGTCAGCCTCACCTCCATGACAGGAAAGGTGGTGGAACAATTTGTCCTAGAGGCTGTCTCCAGGCACATCAAGGACAGAAGGGTCATTAGGGACAGTCAGCATGGCTTCAAAAAGGGAAAGTC
>VXBP01009623.1:3657-13894 GCA_013400115.1 Rhinopomastus cyanomelas | reverse complement strand
GCAGAGTCTTGCATCTGGGCAAGAACAACCCCAGGTACCAGTATAGGCTGGGGACTGACCTGTTGGAGAGTAGTTTAGGAGAAAGGGACTTGGGGGTTCTGGTGGACAGCAGGATGACTATGAGCCAGCAATGTGCTCTTGTGGCCAAGAGGGCCAACAGCATCCTGGGGCATATCAGAAAGGGGGCTGGTTAGCAGACCAAGAGAGGTTCTTCTCCCCCTCTACTCTGCCCTGGTGAGACCACACCTGGAGTACTGTGTCCAGTTCTGGGCTCCTCAGTACAAGAGGGATGTGGAGCTGCTGGAGAGAGTTCAGCATAGGGCAACGAGGATGATAAGAGAGGTGGAGCACCTCCCTTATGAGGAGAGGTTGAGGGAGCTGGGTCTCTTTAGTTTGGAAAAGACTGAGGGGTGACCTCATTAATGTCTATAAATATTTGAAGGGTGGGTGACAGGAGGATGGAGCCGGACTCTTCTCAGTGTCATGTAGTGATAGGACGAGGGGCAATGATTGTAAGCTGGAACATAGAAGGTTCCACATCAATATGAGAAGGAACTTCTTCACGGTGAGGGTGACGGAGTGCTGCAAGGGGCTGCCCAGGGAGGTTGTGGAGTCTTCTTCACTGGAGATGTTTAAAACCTGCCTGGACGTGTTCCTGTGTGACTTGGTCTAGGTGATCCTGCTGTGGCAGGGGGATTGGACTAGATGATCTTTCAAGGTCCCTTGCAATCCCTAATGATTCTGTGATTCTATGAATCTGTGATTCTGTAACTAACATCAGTGTCTTTCATTTATTCATGTATCAGCAATATTACATGGTGATACAGCTTATTTTATAAGACAAACCATTTCTGTGAACGTATGTGGTAAATCACATTTCTAAATGGGCCTAGACGTCACGTATTTGTACAGTGGTATATATGTGTTTTACTAAGTATCATTCATTTCTGCTCAGAAAAAATGTGTTTGTTAGCAAGGGAGCCTAACAAAGACAACAAGTTTTCTTCTTGATATAAATCAAGCAATCCTTTTATCATTTTCTACACTAAAAAGAACAAGGCTTACTGTGTCAATATAGCGAACATCCAAAGGGAAATACTGGGTATATGAAACAGCATGCTTGCTTGTTCCAAAAAAAAAAGGGAACAGTTGTTTATGGATAAGAGTTAAAAAAAGAAAGGATGATTCCCAGTTTCTCACTGCTTTATTTGTGGTAACTTTAAAGGGTAATGTGCATAAATAAGGAAAACTCTATCAGAATCAAGCAGCAAAATATATGTTGTTTAGTATACCTGCATTTTTAGAAATAATATTTTCTTTAAATCACTTTAAAAAAAACTCAGGAAAAGTACAGATAATTTTAAACAAGAAATCTTCTCCTTGACTTGTAAATTAATGTGGGTTGCAGCCAAGAGAACTGTGCTGATTTGCATTCCTGGCTCAGTCTTTATTTTTGTCATTTTTTTTCAGAGGGATTCTGTATTGACTTAAGAATATTTTCCATAATAATTAAATGAAAGCAAAAAATGGCTGTAACTTGAAAAATGTTTTGCAGATGTGGACTTTCAAAGGTAATATCTTTACTATTCATACTTATGTAAGGCCTCATTTTCTCATGTGGATAAGGTGATGGTGAAGGTCATGCTTATTCTGTCAAATGAAGTTTTGATTTGCAACCTTCATCAATATATTTTTAAGTTTTTGGATTTTTCCCTGAAGATAGGGACATACTGACCTTTTCAGAAAAATTATATGACAAAGAATAAACCAGTTCTGATAGCTTTCTGCTGTTAGCAAAAAAAAATCATGTACAAAAAAAACTTGTGATTCAGGTAAGCCTCTGATGCACCAGCAGTTACATGACAGCATTTGTGTTAAAATGAATCATCAAAAGGGACTAATGAAAAAAATATTGCAAATATAGTTTCTCCCTTTGTGAATGATTCATGCAGAAGTAGGGTGGTTAGCAGATCAAGAGAGGTTCTGCTCCCCTCTACTCTTCCTTGCTGAAACCACATCTAGAATATTGTGTCCAGTTCCAGGACACAATGCTGCTTGAGAGAGTCCAGTGCAGAGCCACAAAAATGAGGAAGGGAGTGGAACATCTCCCTGATACGTAAAGGCTGAGGGAACAGGTTCTCTTAAGCTTGGGAAGATGAAGACTGAGAAGTGACCTCATTAATGTTTAAAAATATGTCAAGGGTGGTTGTCAGGAGGATGGAGTCAGACTCTTCTCAGTGGCATCCAATGATAGGACAAGGGGCAATGGGTGTAAGCTGGAACAGGAGGTTCCAGATAAATATGAGAGGGAACTTCTTCACAGTGAGTCTTCCCTGAAGATGTTAAAACCCACCTGGACATTTTCCTCTGTAACTTGATCTAGGTGATCCAGCTGTGGCAGGGGGATTGGACTAGATGATCTTTCAAAGATCCCTTCCAATCCCTGATGTTCTGTGATTTTGTGATTCTATTTAAAGCAGAACTTGCAAGATACTAGAAAAAAGACATCTTTGACTTGCTGAGTGCAATACACACTAGGCACAGACAACTAACAATCCTAAAACTGCTTCTTTTTAGTAAATAAACTAAACGTGTCACTTCAAAATTTTTATGGAGTTGCTAAGTGTAATTTTCATTTTAGGCTCTGTCTTGGGCTGCTGGAATTATCATTTTTCAGCATTACTAAAGTATTTCCTCAAATTTCAAACTACAACACTACTCTTACAGAAAAGGACACTATTTCTGTTGCACTGTATTTTCTCAAACTTAAGAAAAATTACAGACAGATCTTTCTAAGTATCCACACATATAATTAACTGCAGTTAATTATCTATCCAAATTTGTCCCTGCTCTACAATTAACTGCATCTAACCATATTTGTCCCACATCTATAATTAATTGTATATCACAATATGCCTCACATCTACAATTAACTGTATAAATCTCAACTTGCCGTATATTACAGGTAGCATTAGAAAGCACCGTGGTCTCTGTTGTAGTAAAAAGGTGTAACATAACAAGCTTAAGATACTAAAGTTTTAAAATATCACATAAAAATCATGCACGGAATAAAATTCTTAGTAGCATGTCATGTGTGACAGCAAAGTAAGAAATAAATTTAATGTATAATAAGCATTGTTGCTCATCGTAAGCCCCTGGAGAAACGACAGAAATATAAAGCAATTCACAGAAGTTGTTTGTGGTTTGGTTCTGATGGTTTCATTATCAAGCAACAGCTTTAGTTCTGTGACAAGACTACACAGAGGGAATTGTTAGGGCAAATACAACCAAATAAGATTTGTTTTACCTATCCAACCTTATTAGTGTCAGAAACCTTATTAGGACAACAACGGATGTATTGAAAGACACTCTCCAAAGATGGTTGTTTTAAACTATTCTTTCAAAAACACAGTTAACACACAGAACTGGTAGAAGTTTTTTCCCCTTGTCTTGTGCTACTGTGACAAGCAGGAAATAGAGCAAAGCCTCAAAAACAGAAAGGTTACATCTTTGTAACAGATGAAAACCACTCTGAGGAGATTCACAATTACATCACTAAACCACCAGTGCACATCCTGCAAATCCACAGGTACCTTGAGCAGTCTGGCCACATAAACATAGGACCAGCTGGGGAGACAATGCTAGTATGGATAGCTAAAACTGATCTGCAGACATAAAATATTTTAAATACTTGGTTTAGTATTACCCACAAAATTAACTTTCATGTTGTCATTTGTTCCACACCTCAGAGAGGAAAAATCTTGCATTTAAACTACCAGGGTTGATGCTAGTAGACTTTGCAGGAATAGGCAGCAAAACTATTCAGACAGTGGCTCTTAACATCTTTTCACAGCAGTCCATGTACTGGACTACTCCCAGCATTTCACCTGAGATTATTTAAGCAGAAACCTGTTGCCTAACTACAGGAGGCAGCCCAGAAACAAACTAATTTCTATGCAATGAGGATGACTAGAGATGCAAAGAAGTGCAAATGAACAAAAATGTGCAGATGAAAATATTTCTGTCAGACACTAACAGAAATTCCTTTGACTGGCCTCATCTGGGACCACTCAAGCCCTTTGCCTGGGAGCCCTATTGAAGCTGTGGATGGGCCCTGGTGTACATGTGCTCAAGATGGGTCTTGGGCCTCCCCTTGTAGTTGTGTCTCCAGGTTGGGTTCCTTAGATATATCTTGCTCATCACATACCACACCCTAGCCAAGATCTGCCCTCCAGGGTCAGCCCCACGGGGCTGTGCCAGAGTGTGAGAGGGTTATGTGGGTCACACTGACCACTCCTCAATGAGCTTGACCACTCCTTGGCCAGCTTTCCTGTCCCACAAACCCCTTCATGGCTTCTCAGGGCATGCTGGTTTCCTCCCTGTGTTTGGCTTCAGCAACCTTAGCCTGTCTCCATGGCTCTGCCCTGGCACACCCCAAGGGCTAATGAGGGCTCCAAGAGGACCTGGATCCTGATGCCCCACTTCACCTCAGGCTCGAGCCTCCAGCCTTGCCTGTGTCCTGCTGTAGGTGTCCATCCTCAGCCCTGTCCTGCCTCCCAGACACCCTGTAGAAATGTGCAATTGTGCCTCTTTCTCCTCACAGCACTGTCCCTGCAGGGGCCACTCCCTGCCATCTCCCTGCCTCTGGCTATGGCTGCACAATCCATAGGCTCAGGATCCTCATTAGGTGAAAAGTGGTTGAATTATCACAATTTCTTGTGGGACAGACTGGTTTTGACTCCTCAGGCCCTTACAAGCTTTTGAAATGTGAGCTCAGGGTCAGACACAAGGGCAAGTTTGCTTAGGAAAAGATGGGCTGCAGCTATTTCTGTTAGGTTGGTGGAAAGCCACGCTGCTACCCATAACATTCAGGAAAACATCTCTTAAATATTTTGAAATATTCACAGGACAACAAATCCCTCTGTCAGCAATGTAGCTCAAATAACGTCACAGCACAGCCTGCCCCAAGGCCATGTCTTGCCAAGCACCGTATACCCTCCTCTGCCCACAAGTGAGCCTGCTGTCCTCACAAGGTCTTGTTCAATGCCTCCCTCCTCCTCTGCCCACAAAGTATTTCTATCAGCTTTGGCAGGAATTTAATTTCTTTTTCATAGTTCACAGAAAGTGTTGTTGTGGGAACCCATTTCTAAGGGTTCTGGACACCAGGAAACAAACAAAGTGACACTTGCCATCCAGGTGGTGCAAAGGGGAGGGGGTGAGAATCTAAGCAGGCAGGGGAAGGAGGCAGAAACAAAGCTATGGGGAAAAGCAATTTTTTCTATCCTGAAAACAAATCACTTCTCAAAGCCAACCTGTGAGCCAGACAATTTGCTGAGGTGGTTCTGTTCTTGACCTAGCTGGAGCCAGGCTTCTTCTCATTGGTCGTGTTCTGTGCGAGGTCAATGCAGGTGACAAAGAGAAGCAAGTGGATGGCAAGGGAGTGGTGTCATGGCCTCCAAGATTGTAAATTTCCCTGGCAGAACTAATCCAGGCTGGAACAGACAGGCACAATAAATGGGAAATGACACAAGTGTGATCTGATAATGAGGTAAGAGAATAGAACTGTCACAGTGCTTCCCAAGGCAATGATAAATTTGGGGATGTTTCAGGTGCAAAGTAAGCTTTACCCACACAAATTACAGAAGGAGAATGGGAAGGTATTATACCCAAGAACAATCAAAAATTAGTAGGTTTTTGTTTGGGCTTGCATTCTGGCTAAATACCCCCTCATCATGCAAACTGAAAATCCCTATGCATTTTCCCTTGGGTAGATCCTGGCTGAGCTCACAGGCTGTCCTCAGTATCTAGGTACATATCCATCCCAACTATTATTTTGCTCTTCACATATTTGATTCATAACGTGGAGAGTTGAAGAGTGGATAGGAGCTACAAGACTCAAGCAATCCTTAAATGTCATTCATGGGATTCCCAATTGCTGTTTTTTCAAGTCTCTAGTATGTACTTTCCTGCTCATTTCCTATCGCCCAGGCAAGGATGGCAATTTGTATACTCATTCCATAGCTTACCAAATCAGTCAGGGCTAGCAGCAAAGTCTCTATGCCTCAACCTGAAGCTCATCCCCTCTCCTCCAAGCCAAGAATGTTTCTATTGTACAGCTGGCTGAGCACAAAAATGCATAAATTGCAGGTGACAGCCAGAAGGCCAGTCTGCATGCAGGTATAGCAGGGCTTGAGTCCAGTTAATGAGTTACAGTTGCTCCCTGGCAGGAGGGTCCAAGCCAGTGTAGACGAGGCCAAGAACTGGTAAAGGTGCCTACAGGCACAGAAACCTGCACACATCTCTTGCAACTCTTCTTGATTCTCACTAAGTATTGACAGAAATGTTGGGACTAGAGTCTCCCTTGGCAGAATTTGCACACCATCCCAGAACTCATTAATTCCGTTTTAATCACTCCACCCAGAAATCGTGGGGGGACAAATACTTCACCATTTTGTCCTACTACAAGAAAAAGCAGGAAGGCAGAAAGATGATACAGCTGCAAGCCTACTATGCTTTAATTACACAGGCTGACAATTTCCAGAATGTTTGCTGAGCTGTAAGAAAGTGTAATAGCTTCCTTTAGCAGTTATCAAGTACAGCAATGCTGGGTAAAGAACTGGCTTGATGGCTGCACCCAAAGAGTGGCTGTCAATGGGTCCATGTCCAAGTGGGGGCCAGTGACAANTCCAGTTCTGGAGCCGTTATTACAAGAGGGATGTGGAGATGCTGGAGCGTGTGCAGAGGAGGGCCACAAGGATGGTCAGAGGGCTGGAGCACCTCTCCTGTGAGGCCAGACTGAGAGAGTTGGGGCTGTTCAGTCTGGAGAACAGGAGGCTCCCAGACCTTATTGTGGCCTTTCAGTATCTGAAGGGGCCCTACAAAAAGGCTGGGGAGGGGCTTTTTAGGATGTCAGGTAGCAACAGGACTAGGGGGAATGGAGCAAAGCTGGAGATGGGTAGATTTAGAGTGGGTGTGAGGAGGAAGTTCTTCACCATGAGAGTGGTGAGAGCCTGGAATGAGTTGCCCAGGGAGGTGGTTGAGGCCCCGTCCCTGGAGGTGTTTAAGGCCAGGCTGGATGGGGCTCTGGTCAGCCTGGTCTAGGGTGGGGTGTCCCTGCCCATGGCAGGGGAGTTGGAACTGCATGATCCTGTGGTCCCTTCTAAACCCTGACTGATTCTATTACTTGGTCTAGGTGACCCTGCTGGGGCTGGGGGATTGGACCGGGTGATCATTCAAGGTCCCTTCCAATCCCTAGTGATTCTATGATTCTAAGTTTATAAATTCTGAGTTTGCTTAGGTATTTGCTGTTGTTCAGTAAATCTTAAAGAAATGGGGAGCTGCCAAGAATTAGTTTTTAAAAGCTAGCGCATACCCAAGCCAATGAAATAACAACCCAGTTACATGCAGTGTTACGCTAATATTTTAGTTGGCAAATACATCAGCCCCAGAACAAACCACGCTATTATTGAGGTAAAACTTTCCCCACATAGATTAGCATTTCCTTCACACCAGGAGGTTAAAAATAAGTACATTGTCTCCTTGAAAGAAAAAGCATTGCAAAATGGCACGACAACATGCACGGTGTTTTTCCAAATTAGCTACTCACATGGAAGTGTCATACAAATAAACAATTTATTAAAAGGACTTGATAGAGCAGGTACAGGAAATATACATGGCATCACTAATTTCCCTTCTCTCTGTATCTCTGACTCTGAGATACCTAGAGGCCACCAGAGTCACAGGTCCTTTCAGCCATGTCAGGACTCATGAAAAGGAAGACTAAGGCTCCTGATCTCCCACCTCATTCCTCTTACTGCAGTCACTTAGCAGTCACTGCAATTTCCACTGTTTGTCTCACAAGCACTTGTGAATGTAGCAGTTGATCAATACACCTCCAACTCACCAGCTATATCTGGCTATGCTCTTAGCCAAGGAAAGTTAAAGAAACCGTGCAGGAGCCAGAGCTCTGCCCATAAAACACAACCTGTGGCTGAGGATTGCCTCTGCCATGTGACTTACCGAGCATTCATTTACCTTTTGACTGGCATCTGTCCCCAGCCTGCAGCTTATCAGAAGAATCCCACCAGGGCTTAGCTCTTAGCCCTGTGCACAAATACACCATGAGCAATGCTTGCCCCTGAGCACCTGTGCTCATTTACCCACCACTGTCACCACTGCCAGTGACACTGGGCCTGCCCCTGCCAGGCCGTATTAGCCTGTATAGGACTATTCATGAATGAAGCACTCTTTGGAGGCCCACATCTTTACTGCTTTCATCGAACAAAGGGAAACATGAAGGTTAATGTTCCAGTTACAGTCATACTGAAGTAAACCTCTTGGAGGTCCCGGTTAATAGTGTTCACTCATACAGAAACAAAAGCAGAACTCAGTCAGTACCTTTTCACTAAATTCCTGAATGCTTTTGCCAACTGCTGTGCTTTCAAATTATAAAAACATCTTGGTGACACAAAATACTCATTTAGCTGGTATTTAATCGTGTCAATTTCTTTTCCCGGCCAATGTGTTAAATTATAATGCTTGACACACAAACATTTCTTGAGAGAAAGTCCTAATACCCTAATCTGTTACAGACCACATCAAACTCACAGGATGGTAATGGTTGGAAGGCACCTCTGAAGATGATTCAGTGCAACCTCCCTGCTAGAACAGGCTGCCCTAAAGCAGGTCACAAACACACACAGGCAGGTTTTGAACGTCTCCACAACCTCTCTGGGCAGCCTGTTTCAGTGCTGTTACACTCAATGTGAAAAACTTCCTTATGTTTCAAATGAACCTCCTGTGTTCCAGTTTGTATCCTGTCCAGTCACTGGGCATCACTCAGAGAAGCCTGGGACCAGTGTCCTCCTGACACTTGCCCTAAACATGTACTACAATTACACATATTATCAGCTAAGCACAGTAAATCTGAACATGCTGAAATGCCAAGCAGCCTAGTGATGCTGACCTGAAGACCACTGTACACAGAGGAGTTAGTGATCCACTCAGCAGTTGTCCTGGCAAAGCAGGTGCAGGTGTTTGCTCCAGGACAGGCACAGACTGGCCTTCTTCCATACATCCCATGGCCACAGGATGAACTTAAGTCAGATAATTGTGAGGAGTATGCTCTTGTCAGCTCCCCCTCAGTGCTAGCGATTTCACCAGCTGCATGGCCTTGCCTTTATCTAACCATGTAGCGACGAGTTCTCATGTGAACGTCCTTTTTGTTTGACAGTAGAAATGATGAATAGACATGTTTTCTCGTAGCAGAACCCTATAAAAACCCTGAGCCTCAGGGTGAGTGACCTTTCCACCGACTGACCTGCACGCTGCACCCCGAGTCCGGCCCGATGCTGCTCAGCCTGGGGATCTCACACTCCAGAGGGACGTAAGATCTGCCGCCGCGACACCCCTCTGCCCACAGCCTCAGCTCCAAGATGCCCTCCTACCCCGCATGGCCCCCAGGCCAAGCACCTCTCGCTGGGTCCATGGCGAAGCGGCACGGGCGGGGCCCCCCTGACAACGCCGCTCCGCAGCCAGCACGGGGCACTGCGGCGGGGTGGGTGCCCGGCTACCGCCAGCCCCGCGCCGCCGGGGCTCGCGCCCTTGGCCCAGGGGTTGGGCGCGGGGCAAGTCTTCCCCCGCTCACGGGCACCGCTCCAGCACCCTGGAGCCACGGCGGAGCGGCACAGCCCGGCCCAGCACAGCGGGAGCCGTCCGAGACGGCGTGGAGCGCGCCGGGCTTCGGGGCGGAATTGCCGGGCTTCGGAGCGGCTCTTCCCGGCGTCAGGGCAGCATTCCCCGACTTTCAACAGCCTCTGCCGGGAGCCGCGGCCCCGCTCCTGCCCTCCTGCCCTTCCGTGGGCGCCCCCGCCGCTGCGGGCGGAGGAGCGGCGGTTCTCCCGACAGGCGCAGCCTGGGGTGGAGCGACCCCGGATGCTGCCACGTCCCGAGGTGCTGCCGCGTCCCGGGGTACTGCCATGTCTCGGGGCAGAGGAGGAAGATGGGGTGTGGCCCATTGCTACCGGCAGAGCGGTGTGGCGGGCGCGCGGCACAGCCACGGCCAATGGCCGGTGACCGGTGCGGCAGGGTGGGGTGGCGGCTGCTGGCCTGGGGGATGGTGGTGGGTTCCTTTTAGCTGTCCCCCTCCGCGAGGTGCCTGGTACGGGGGTGGGTGGGGAACGGCAAGTCAGCCACGAGTTATGATTGTCCACTGGTTCTTCTATTAGAGTGCCTGGAC
>VXBP01009622.1:643316-661676 GCA_013400115.1 Rhinopomastus cyanomelas | reverse complement strand
CATTCCAGTGCCTGACCATCCTTTCTGTGAAAAAAGTTTGCCTAATATCAAGACTAAATCTGCCCCGTCGTAACTCGAACACATTCCCTCTTGTTCTGTCACTAATTGCTTGTGAGAAGAGATCAGCACCAACTTCTCCACAACATTCTTTCAGGTAGTTGTAGAGAGTAATGAGATCTCCTCTCAGCTTCCTCTTCTTCAAACTAAAGAGCCCCAGCTCTCTCAGTCTTTCCTCATAAGCTTTGTTTTCCAGTTCTTTCATCAGCTTAGTTGCCCTCCTCTATACCTGCTTCAGCACCTCCACATGTCCCTTGTATTGAGGTGCCCAAAACTGGACACTATACTCAAGATGTGGCCTCACCAGTGCCGAACACAGGGTGACAATAGCTTCCTTACTCCTGTTGGCCACACTATTTCTAATACAAGCCAGGATGCTATTTGCCTTCTTGGCCACATGGGCACGCTGCTGGCTCATATTCATCTTCCTGTCAAGTAAAACCCCCAGGTCTGTCTCTGACAGAAGACTCTCTGGCCACACCTCCCCAAGCCTGCAGCATTGCAGGGGGTTGTTGTTGTGGCCCAAGTGCAGGAGCTGGCACTTGGCCTTATTGAAGCTCCTGCCATTAACATTGGTCCATTGCTCCCATCTATCCAGGTCTCTCTGAAGAGCCTCCCTACCCTCTGGCTGATGGACACTCCCACCTAACTTGGTGTCATTGCAAACTTACTAATGACACACTCTGTGTCTTTACTGAGATCATTGATAAAGATGTTAAACAGAGATGGCCCCGAGCCCTGTGGCCCAGCACTGGTGACAGGCTGCCAGCTGGATTTAACACCATTGACCATCACTGTCTGTTCAACCAGAGTTTTATCCAGCAGATCGTGTGCTTGTCCAAGCCATCAGCAGCCAGCTTACCAAGGAGAACTCCATCAGTGTCAGAGGTAAACAATATCCACAGCCTTTCCCTCATCCAATATGATATATGAAACACAGTGAAAATAGAGAGCAGGGACAGGGTATGTGAGGCTTGTGGGGACAGCCAAAGAGCCATGGAGCATCCACCTGCTCCTGTGGGGATATTTTCCTTTCAACGTAATGTGTGATTTGGATGTGTCCCCTTACAACATGACAGAAGGGACTTTGGGTCAGCAGGTGAGCCAGCAGAAAGCACAAGAGAGACACTCATCCCATTGCTGACTGATAATTAACAGCATTTTATGTGAAGGACTAAAAATGAGAGCATTCAGGGGATTTTATTAATTTTGGTGTGAGATTTTGGCTTTTCCCATTAAAATCACAAATCAGTAGCACTTGCTTTATTCTTGTCTTTTTAAATCTTCAGTGGAAGAAACAAGAAAACAAAAACCTATGTGTTTCTGTCCATACCCAGAACCCTGCTTTGATAGAAAAGAGCAGGATAAAGTCTGTTATTTCAAGAGTGTGAATTTCAGAGCAATCTGTAGGTGGTATGAACACAGAGGAATACATCAGTCTGCATTTAAATAGTTAATTACAGATATTAATGTCTACTTAGCTGCATTAGAAAAATAAATGTAATGCTTCTCCTGCCAGGAGAGTGCTTCACATAATGGATCACTTGGCTGATGTCACTAAATACCTTTCTGATATTGATCTACTCGGAGAAGGAGAGAAAACCTAAGAACACTCTTCAGGGTGCTATAAAAAACCAGGGAGGCAGCTCAGGGACAAGGCATTGCAGAACAGAATTTGGGTCTTCAGAAGTGACACAAGAAAGCATCTCTGAAATTTCCAGGTCTTTAAAAGAAGAGCTGACAGACACACAAAAGAAGCTGTTCATTCATCTTGTAGGTGTCTGCAGCTCCACAGGTTCTTCTGGAAGATGCTGTTGATTGGTAGGGTCAAGGAGAGCCCTACTGCAAGATGTAGATATCAGGTGCACCTGGAAGTTACTCCTCACCTGGAAACCCTTGCTTTAGGAGGCTGTAGCCTAGATGCACCTGCTTCTGCTCACATACCTCACGTGCAGCCTGGGTAACTCTGCTCTGGGGCCTGTTTGCTGATCTGTTGGTGAGTGAGATTCCTTTAGTTACGCTGGTTTTTGCAGCACAGTGGATTTTCAGATGTGTTTTGTCTTGCTCTGTGGTAGATGTGTATGTTTTTTGTTCTGAAACTCTTAGATCTTGTTAACTTGAACTTAATTAATTTCAAGGAAGCTCAGTATTACATGCTAACAAGTGCACCCTGAAGTCACCTTAGGTCAGGGGTCCTCAAACCCCAGCCTGTGGGGCTGGGTGGCTCCTCCATCTCTCCCTCCTGCTCCCCCGGCCCCCGATACTGTCTGAGGGACAGTGAACCAGCCCCCTGTTTAAAAAGTTTGAGGACCCCTGCCTTAGATGGCTCCTACCATAGACTTTAAATGCATTTATTGCTTCAGCACATACTTACTAAGCCTGGTAACTCACCACCCAGTGCTGAAAAGCACAAAATAGAGTTGCAGGAGAACTGCAGTGTGATAGAGTTAGTGACAGTTTCTATAGCACTGTTAAGTGTTTGGTAGTGTTTTTTCCTACTCAGTGTTGTTTCTGGTCCTGACTATGCCACTGCTTGAGAACATGGTGTGTTGCTGGTTGCTTATTATCTTTATGCCTCAGTTTACTCTCTCCACCACCTTTCTGCTATTTGGACTGTAAACCTGTTAAGCAAAGGATGTTTTGTAGAGCAGCCGCCTCACTTAGTATCTGGTATCAGAACGAGAAGCTTCTCAGAGACCTCCGTATGCCTTCCTTCTGCAGGCAAAGGGTTGATGCTCCTTGTGACTAGCTGTGATACCCTTAAAGCAAATCATGCCCTGAGCAGTGGAAATGGGAAAGCACAAGCTTCTATAAACTGCTTAGAGACAGAGGTGGGGGTTATTGTTTACTTTCTCAGATGGTTTTGAGGCTATAAGCTTCAAAACTTTAGGGTAATTTATAACATTTCCCAGTGTCTGATAGGTGATGGGCTCACACCACACGTCCCAATTTTCATTAAACTTTTGAGAGCTTGATACCTTTGAGACCTCTCCCCCTGTATCAAATTGAATTGAGGCTGCCCAAGCAGGGAAAGGACTAGGAGGGACATGCACTCACAGGATGTGATGACTTAATATTTGTTTCCTCAAGAAACCACAAAAAAATGTTCTCTCAGTCCTTTGCTGAGCCACTGCGTTCTTGGCCAGTGCTCATATCAGTCCTTTTCTGGTTTGTACTTTTTCTGGCTTAAAGCAGCACATTCTTGTGACAGGGCACTGAAGAGGACAGGAAAATCCACTATCCTGAGGAAAATGAATAGATATATTTTGTAATCCTCTCAGGATCATAATTCCAGTCTTTTAGATGCATAGGAGAAGGTGCCTTGTGTCTCGGGTGAAGAATACATTAGCTGGTTATCGTGGCTTTGGCTTCAGATCAAGCAGACTTCACACAAAGCCAACACAATAAATAGAAAGCAGAACTTCCTTTTTAGATTGTTTGGGCTCTCTTAGGTGAAGCTGAGGGAATATTTGCCACGATGTCTCTTGGGGACCAATTTGCAAATCAGTGGGGGTGCTGGTGTCACACTCCTGTATGCTTTTCTTACCCAGCCCCTGGAGCCTGGCAGAATGTCATTTGAGTGCCACGGGTTTGCAGTACATCAACAGAATAAAATAGGTTGCTGCACACTAATTCTTTTAGTCCACATTATCTGCCCCGAGTGCTCTGGAAAAACAGAAAAGAGAAGACTGAGAGACACACAAAGAGACACACAGGGAATAGACAAATACTCACACAGGGAATGTTCCAGTCCCTAATGTTCTGTGATTCACAGAAGTGTATTTTCCTGTAAGACCAGATCATGAAGTTAGGTGGTTGTAGAGATGGGTTTTGGAGGGTAGGTGTCTGTTGCTGTTGAGGATGGTGATAATGTGTCTTTCATTCATACAACATTTCAGTTAACTGCCCACCTTCTGAGAACATTGATTTAAGGGTTTAATTAATATTCTACTCTTTATGGGATCCAGGGAAAATACTGGCTAAAAATTGCGTGGAAATCAAATCTCAAATCTCTCTGTTTTCTGTAAGTACTAAGGGAGATTTGCTGCCCCACAGGCCCTAATATCTTTATTTTTTGTAATACAAGAAAACTTGTGTATCCAGTGGGAATAAATGGGAGTAGAGCTTTCCTGAGACAGCTGAGCAAAGGATCTGTGACATGAGGTTATTCATGCGTATCTGTGAGCACACTACTTCCTTTCACAATGAACACTGTTGCAGGGCAGAACTACAGGGGAGGCAGTCAGAAGAGAACACATCAAAAAGACAGACACTGTCATTTTGTCATTCTCACACAACAGGTTGCTCTTGCTGATGGTGGTGGTGCTCCATAGTGACCTCGTTTTGCACGTGTAGAGCAGTCAGGAAGGTGCAATTCATTTGGAAAATGACTGAAAAAAATTCTTAATGGAATCCAGATCACTTTCTTATTGCCATCAATATTGCTGCTTATAGGGGTGTTTAAAAATTGATCTAATTCAGTTTTGGACCAGGTTATTCTGGGCAATATTCCTACACACCAACAGAGACAAGGTGTAACAAAGGTTTGAACACGACGACTCTTCCCACAGATTTTAAAACTTGCGAGTATCCCTCTTACTACAGAAGTTCCTTCTCAGATTGTGTTACTAACCCCTTTTGCAACGATAATGGTTGAGTGACCATATTTTGCTCAGGAGGATTACAGTAAATTTTATATATATATCTATATTTATATATATATACACACACACACACACACACACAGGCATACCCCCCCCCTTTAAACCCTCTTTCAATCTACCTACTTATCGCGTCTCAAAGATAATTTTGGAGTGACTGAGGAATATTTTTGCTTTATAAAGGATAGATGATTCTTGTTTGCTGTATATTTCTATTGATCATAAAATGTCTCCGGCCAGAGTTTAGTATAAAAAATCCAGAAATCTGCATTCACAGACACCAAGCTTGTTAATCATGTTTTTGAAGCCTCTCAGTTATCTTCTCATGGAATGTAGATACAGTCTAAGTTTCTTTTGTTCCTGTTCAAACACTGGAACAACTGTGTTTCTTGGAGATATTTTCTTTTATGTTCCCAGATGAATAATCATCTCCAAATCATTGTGTTTGCTCTAAACCTGAAACCAAAGAGAGGAAGTGTTTCTATGAGACAACCCCAGATGTGTAGCGTGGCAGCCATGTACCACTAGATGTGGCCTGTATGCCCTCTCCCATTAATCACAGCCAGTAGAATGGGAGTTGTCTCCTTAACTAGTGGCTAAGCAGATGAAGCATTTACATCTAAGTGACTGTTCTCAAGAGTTCTTGGACACAGAGCTGTCCTCTCAGAGGAGCACAGTGATGTCTTAGTTGCTTGGCCGTGCCAGTAGATGCTATTTAAGGTAATTTCATGGGCCTGTCAGATACGCCACAGGACATGTGGGAGACCTGTTGTTATGGAATGCCACGTGGAAGGGGAATGAATCCCTTAAGGCATCTGTTACACTACACATGTTTTTAGACCACTTGATTTCATTTCTTAGCTCTAGGCAGGTCACTGTCTCTGTATTTGGATGCAAAGCCAAACTCCTCCAGTGTGTGCCAGCTGGTTTTAGCCCACCTTTGCTGGAAATTTTCACCAGCCTGTGGTTTGAAGACCTCTCTAGGTGAAATCTCTCCCTGCCATGCATTCTGTGGGTAGGGATGCCTCTGTCATCAGCACTCACAGATACAATAGTCCCACGTAATTCTGTCACAAGTTTTTAATTCTCTAAGCTCTCCAAAGATTACCTTTATTAACTTCCAGCAGTATGAAGATTTTTGCTTTCTTTATAGACTGATGCCTAATGGTTGATATAATGACAATAACAGGGACAGGTCTGATGATCTGCAATGGAGACCATAACAATATATCGTGCTCCCTTTAGTAGTTGCCAAGAGTACTGGTCAGCAGTAACTGGAATTAAAGAGCACCGATAAAAGCCCACATCACACTTAGAACAACAGATTACGAGGCTAAAGGGCTTTCCTACAAAAATGGTTTAGAATGCAAGTGAAATCTTAATGTCTAAGGAGTTCAGATACTGAGGTGATAACCACGGCATAAAAATGGAGCCAGAACAGAACTAAGTGTAGATTTGCATGAATCACTGAAGACTCCTATTACACTTGCAAGCAAAACACATAGTAAACTACACTACACAACTACTATTTGCTGTAAAAAGTACCTGATGAATTTGGCTTTTAGTAATTCTAGATGCACTTCCATGTGCCAATTTCCCTTATTTGTAGAAAATAAAGAAATGCTAATCTTTGTATCTCCTGGCATTTTTATTTTGTGCCCTGCCATGTGTGTTAACAAATGCTTATTGTGTTCATATTTAGTCCTCCCCAAGACAGAAACATCACCACAAAGCTATTAGCTTCTCAGATGAGAGTTTTATATATATATATTTTTCTGTTTTTCTGCCAAAGAAGGGTTTTTATTTTGTTTCCTTCCATGAAGGTTGTAGTTATAGCTTAGTCCTTTTTTGCTAGCACTGGCACGTCTAATGTGTGTCCCTGGATTTATGTGGATCTAAATGAACAACTGCACTGAAGCATCTCCTAAGCTTCTATATTTTCATTTTAGATTTACTGCTAGTAATTACATGCTGTGCATATAACAGAAGATCTAAAATCAATTGTGCACTTTACATTTTACTGGGTACTTATTAATTTCAATATCTTTCTCAATGTAATCGACACTTCGTACATGAATAAATGTAGGGTTTTTTTTAGGATGCACTGATAACCCATTAATGACATTTATAAATACTTTTTAAATGGCTGGTGATGATGTGACCTGAAAGAAACAAGGCAATATGAGATGATTGATGAAGCACTCTGTCTTCTCCTTGGAGCACTGACCTGTCACCCAAATTTGTTTCTTCCACATTTTTGCATTTAGAGTCCCAGAACAACACGTTCTCGCACCGCACAGATGACGTTACTTTATCAGATCTGCGTGCTACAGCATATCAAGCAGGGTTAATGCAGCAGATTAGAGCTTACTGTGGTGGCTAGTCCCCCTCTTCATTTTCCCTTTGCCATGGCTGAAGAGTTTTACATTGATGCCACAACAGGATGCTGATTGCTCAAGTCCGGATGTTTAAGGAGGATGTGTTTGACTGTATGACCAGATGTTTTCTGTGGCTAAGGGGCATTTGAGGGATCTCACACTCTCAACCACATGCATTTTGCTCAGTTTGCAGTGTTCAAAACTTGGATTGACCTTCCTAATGATCTGCACCAAGCTTAGGATGGTGCTAATGTCTGCTGCTAACAGTAGGTGGGAACACTTCAATTTCATTGCTTAAGTGTGTGCCTGTCTGCTCCTTCTGGAGGGATGGATGACCTCTATTCAAACGTAGATTTGAATACAACTTTAAATAGCAGTGATGATATGAACAAGTGATCATTTAAAGATCGCTTAAAGATCCCTTAAAATATCATTAAGTAAGTAATTAAAAGAGAGGCATAACTTCTTGGGTAGTAGGTGAATTACAGATGAATGTATTCCAATGAGCCCTGTGCGAACAGTTAATATTTCTTTTTGGGCACATTTTTCCTAGAAACTCTTCAGCTATGGCCAACAGCAGATATGAACCTTCTTGTGAAGGTGTTTTCCATGTTTCTCCTCTTCTTCATAACTTGAGGATAGTCCACCACACTATGAAACATGGGCAACGCCCAGCCATGGGGTAGATGCAAGGGCTGTGTCTTACAGGAAGCCACATCATGCTTGCTGTGCTGTATGACTAGCCATCCCTTCCCTTCAGGTGTGTAGATATAAGAATGAGGGATTTGGATCCTTGACTTTAGCACGCATGCAATGCAAAACAATGCCTTCTCTGACTCCTGCCCAAGCCAATGGTGAGGGACAGACTCTGTAAGCAATTGTGTATCTGGCCCATTTCGGATGTCTGCTTCTCATGTCAAGCACTTCATGCTCTGCTACCCAGTGGGAGTTGGCCACCTGTTCCTTGTCTGCCAAGAGTCTGTGCAGCTAGGTTAGGTATAGACTCTTATATGTGAATAAATGAAACCATTAGTGATGAGGAGGCACAAAAATTACTAATTTACTTTTTCTTTCTATGCCAGTAATTAATCAATACATCGAATACATGAATAATACTGTCATTTCTGTAGAAGTCCTCTGACACAGGGTCAATGATATGATCTTTATCCTTTTCCAAAATTATCATTGCTCTGGCTTGCACAGGCTGTCACCAGGAGGGAGGGATAGATCCTGGGGGGTTTTTTGTAGTAGTTAGAAATTCAAGTAGTCAGACGCTGCAGTGGTTATTCTCAGCCAATAATTTATAAATTAGGATTTGTATCTCTTGTGTGTTTTTATTTTCATTTTTCAAGCATTTGAGCTCAGTTGCCTTAATGGCTGTGGAAAACTTGCCACATGCGTTCTGAAGACTGGTCTCCCTAAAGAAAACTGAGAAATGGCTGGCAATCCAAGCAAGTTCAGCTGAGGAATCTCAATTAGTCACTCATTAACAAGCTGTCCCTGTGTCTCAGCAGAAATAACAGAAGTCTTTAGTTTCTATCAGCTGTGACCATATTTCCCAACATATGTGGACGATAAACAGTTAGATAAAAGGGAACTCAGCAGTATGGAAGTTAGCTTAGTGGCTGATCAGGAGAAAGACAGACAGCTTTGCCTGGGACGTGTGGAAATGTAGCTCCACACCAGACAGATCATGCTTCCATTGACACCAGGTAAAACATGAAGAGATACATGAAATTTGTGGGTGCCAACCCGTGCCTGCAATTTCCCCTTCTGCTCTGTTGAACCTTTGTTCCTGAAATCTTCACTCATGTGGCGAAAGGTGGAGGGCAGCAACACTTCAGGCATAGCAAAGATGAAGCCAAAAACCTTCTCAGTTCAGTGTTCATTACCCCATAAGCTATGAGCTTCAAGTGGGAGACTTGCTATCTTGTTCCTACTGCAGTGCATCTCTCTGCTGCTGCCATTGTTTCATGAGGATACCCTGTGCACCAGGACAGAGGGAGATGGCAGAACCACATCTGAGATCTCGGAGCCTTAAGGCCAGATACAGGTAGAAGGTTACTGCTGCATCTGCTTGGGAGATAACCACAGGGAATGTTGTATCCCAAACTGCCTGGGCCACAGGGAGTGCACACGTGAAAATCTCAGATATTTAGACAAATTGTGTTTACAAAGTCCAGGGACACAACTTGGAGCTCAATACAGACAATGAAAACCTGATTCTTCTAGGCATTCTCATAGAATCACACTATGATAGGGCTTATCAGGAACGTTTGGAGATCATAGGATGTTAGGGGTTGGAAGAGATCATCTAATCCAACCCCTCTGCTAGAGCAGGATCACCTAGGTTGCACAGGAATGCATCCAGGCATGAACACGTCCCACAATCTCTCTGGGCAAGCCTGTTCCAGGGCTTTGTCACTCTCAGTGTGTAAAAGATTATCCTTATGTTTAGAAATATGGTCCCCTAGACATAACTTCAAATATTTTCTTGGAGAGGAGGATTAAGCTTCTGAATGTAAATGATGCTTTAGACAACAGATGTTGCCTGCCTGTCTCCCAGGCCTTGATCTCAGCTGAAGCATCTTAATATTATCATCACAGAAATCATAATTGAGAATGCTTCACTCTAAGCCAAGATGTCATGGTCTGGTCCTTCACAGGCAGTCTCTAGACAGTTCCAGTGAGCTTCCTAGAGTATGACAAATACCACTGTTACTTAGCTAGCTGAGATCCCATTTATTTCAATTTACTGCCTGGCTCCTGAAGATCAGATACTCTATGCTTCTCTTCATTTTTCCAGACAGCTTGTCTACTTGACATCCTTTGGTGGGGCTTGCCATAAGGTTATCCAAAAGAAAGTGGAGGTTTCATTTTGATCTTAACTCAGACAGAAACACAGAGAGTCATCCACCACCTGCTTTTCTGTCTGGAGATAGAAGTACCCGGTGAGAGTGGAATGGGCTGTGCATGCTTCCTTCTGTTCCAGTGATTTCAGTGTCATCAAAACCACTTTTTCTCAACAGATATATTCTGTGAGCAGGACAAGAGTGGAGTTGAACCCTTAAGCAGACATTTGCAGCCAGGCGCCTTACCCTAGTCCGTTATATAATTAGTTTGATTAAAGTATGAGCCAATAGGTGGAAATGTCTGTGATGGATGAACCATCTCATAGCTAACACTTGTGGATATACAGAATGGTCTGACCCAGTCTGATGGCATCAACTTTCTCTCAGTCCCAAGATAGCAGGCATGAAATGTCCATAATGTTTTAAAAGTGAAAACAGAATGAACCAACAATAACTGTGGAATTAATGCGGAGCAGCCTGGTTATGTTCTGGACTGGTTTCATCTTCTTTTCAATGAAATACAAAGTTAAGCTGCTCTAGTAACAGCCAGGTGTGACAGACAGACAGACAGCATGCCATGTGTGTCTGGAAAATCAAGGACCGACTGCATTTTTGTGACCACAACAATTTTTTTCTAATCACAAAGCAAGGTGTCTGCACAGCACTGCTGTGGAGCTGGGACCCAGTAGCCGTTTCCTGCTGACACACCATTTGCCTCTTGCTGTACGGTGACTTATGCAGGGATTTGCACTCATCGGTCCTGGTTCATTTCACATTCATCTCTGGATGGAGGAGGGAGGAATCCCTCTGACAGGCTGATTCTGAATTGCTTCCACAGCCTACGTTGACACCCAGTTGCAGAGGTGATTTATACAGTAGCTTGGTGGCAGCTTGTTTATAATGCAGTGCAGTCTGAAATGATTTTGCTTGCATCTTAAAATGAGCATTCATCCATCAGCACGTTCGGGATCACTCTCCTGGCCCCTGCAACTGCATCTGGAAGGTGTTGTCGCTGTTGGGTTTCTCTACCCTGTCAACACACATTCATTAATGAATCAGAATTAGAACACCAGAATTTCAGGGGGCATCACTCTGAAGATGTTCATTTAAAAGGGCCTAGGTCTCTGAATCCTTCTGGAATTACATGTCACTTGCTGGGGAAGTCACTTCAATAATGTTTTTAGAAGTGTTTTAGGCTATCAAGGTTCTGTCATCTTTGTTCTGATTTCTCTGATGTGCTCACAGTGAGAGACAGGTAAGTGCAGAGTCCACGCTGCAACCTTTTGCATCTATACAGACTTTTCCTCACTCAGAGGAGGACAAAACCTGAATGCACTTGAGCATCACGATCGTAAGGTTATTTCAAAATCAACCAATTTAGCGCATGGCTGCTCTGCAGAGATTGCTGCCCAGCAGACTTCTTGTTTGCCTTTGCTTAAGAGTCAACCATACAAATTCAGAGCTTTCAAGTCATTCACAAGTGTTTTCAAGCTGAGCCGTTTCTAGGAGGGCACAGACCACCATCCTAGCATGGAGTGACAAAGCGTGAAAAAAAAAATGAGCAAAGGAAAGGGATAAAAACATGTAAATTCTCATCATAAAAGCCTGCTGCTCCCCTTCTTGTATCTGGCTACCAACCACAAGAGCAGCTGCTTGGCACGAAGCATGAACTGGAAGCTGTGCTTTCCCCTATTAAACTACACAACTGCATTTCTCTGGGACACCTGCCCTGCAGACACTTGTCTCAGCTGGGATGGGATGTGATTTGCTTTCTTTTCCCATCATCAAGATCTGTACGTGGCTCCAAGCATGAAATATCACAAGCTCATGTAACCCTCGTGGGGTGCAGCAGGCCCACTGAACACTGGCTTGACTCTTTTGACTCTGTGGGACCAAAATGCCACTTTAGACTTGGCACCAAGCACTTCTGAAACTCCACATTTCAACTTACTGTTTCAGTTAAAAATGTGATGGTCAAATTGAGAGAGAGTGCTTGGATAGTGGGAGATGAGCAGGGAAAAAGCCCCATGTAGTACTCGGTGTACTAAGTGTTGAGGATGGGAGGAAATATGGGTTAAAGCAATTTTTTCTCCCACACTTGCAAAACGTTGAAGCCCTGTGGTGAGGCAGAATCTAATTTGCAGTGCCAAGCTCTAGATAGGGACAAATTAAATCCTCTAACTGCACAGAGAAGAAAGCAGCATTTTATGCTCATGCATCAAGGGTTTCAGGCTTCTCTCTGTGAGCGCAGCAGCTTTGCCTCTCTCACAGAGAGCTCATTTTGCGTGCAGAGCTTCCCAGCTGGTGCCATGTACCTCACTCCATTTTTACCTCAACAGCAAAAAGCTGTTAAACACCCGTGTTCTGCAAGACCTTCACCAGCTTGCAAGTAAACCCTATGTCCTGGTTTTGACCTCCTGAGCTGGAGAGGAGCTCAGTGTTGCATCTCTGACAGATGTTGCTCTGAATCTTTCAAAGATGGGTGGAGTTTTATCTTCTTTTCTCCTTCACATTGCTATCAAGAAGAGATTGTCTATTCTTACCTATACAAAGTAGTTTAACCCATTGGTGGGTTAGGGTTGTGCTGACCACTATGTCTGGATGCCTTTATCCAAAAAACTCCAGGGGAGTATGTGGGATCCCTCACACTTTCTCACTTCAGTGTTTCTGTATTTAAGTTTATTAACCACTTAAATTGATGGAATCATAAAATCATTAAGGTTGGAAGAGACCTATAAGATCACAAAGTCTAACTGTCAACCTGACCCCACCATGCCCACCAAACCATGTGCCACATCTATGTGTTTTTTGACCATCCTCAGAAACTATGACTCCACCTCCCTGGGCAGCCTGTTCCAATCCCTGACCACTCTGTCAGTGAAGAAATATTTCCTCAGGTCTAATCTAAACTTCCCCTGGCACAACTTGAGGCTGTTTCTTTGTGTTGTTGGAGGAGAGACCAACCTCCACCTCTCTTCTTTCAGGTAGTTGTAAAGAGCAGCAAGGTCTCCCCTTAACTACCTTTTCTTTAGACTAAAGAACCCCAGATCCCTCAGTTGCTCCTCATAAGGAGTGACTCCCTTCAGGCCTTTCGCTAGCTTTGTTGTTCTCTTTGGACATTCTTCCAGCACCTTCGTGTCCTCCTTGTATCGAGATGCTCAAAGCTGAACACAATACACAAAAGGAATTAATCTGTGTCCCATCCCAGGGACCTGTTGCAACTTCCCACAGAGTTAATAGACCTGGAAAAAGAAAAGACATTAGAAAGGAAAAACATCTCTCCACTGACACACCAAGAGGCAGGAAATTCTGAATCTCAAATTCACATGGCTAAAACTCAGAATCAGAACCATGCATGGGGATGCATAAAATATTTCAATTTCCTTGATATAGAGGGGATAAACTGAAGTAAAAATTAAGTCTTTTCCTCCCTCGTGCATGTCTGAAAGGACTATTTCAGCAGCAGATACCTGTTCAGGGTTCAAAACTCATCCAGTCCTGGGTCCCTCTGTGGACACAGCTGGGAGAAAGCTGTGCTCAGCCTGGTCACAGAGGAGAAAGGGCCGTTGTCATTGTGGATTTTGCTCTCCACAATTATCTCTACCTTCATATTTCTGCCTCTTCATAAATAACTTGCTCGAAAATTCATTTGTAATTATTCTTCTCTTGGTTGCAAGCACGGTAATTGTTAATCAATCTTCATTTTTATATGGTGATCTGTATTTGCTTCCTGGCTAATATTTTAAATTGATATTGCATTGTTTTGCAATTATTAACAGTGATATTTTTATTTGAGCATGATGGTTGTGATTAGAAGCAAATGCAATTTCCCGATGGAAATTTATTAAGCTAAAAATACCAGCTTCATCAACTTCCATAATTTATAGGGGCAACTTTACAATGAATTCTGAAAACAGCGTTTCAAATTAAAATACAGAATTTATATTCCAGCTTTTCACAAGCACGAGCCTCCTCTCATTGCCATAAAATCTGGAGAAATAATTAAGTAAGCTGTTTTAAGAGCAGTTTATAGGTTGTATTGTGGATGACGGTTGCTAATTCATGTACAGAAGCATTCCTCTTCTGGAACAAAATAAGTTTCTAAAAGAAGACATTTTCAGTTAAAGAGAACAGAAAATACGGGTCTAGGCAGCTCCTGCTCCACCTTCTCCCGATGTGTTCACCACACCGCAGGCCACCTCCGCAATGCTCTGCATTGTGCAGTGACATCTGGTGCCTGGACCGCGTGCTGCAAATGAACTCGTAATTAAAGCCTTTCTCTTGGACATCAGGGAAAAACAGAATGACTGTCCACTTTATGTGAAGTGTCATGAAAAAGGAGCAATGCTGACAGATCAGTGCTCTAAATTAATGTGGAAAATACCTCCCAAGCCTGGTGGAGGCTGTTTCAGTCTCTACATGGCAGATGTGTTCCTTGTCAGGTTGTATGGAGCTTTGAGCAACCTGGTCAGGTGGGGGTGTATCTGCTGATGGCAGGGGGCTTGGAACCTCATCTTTAGGGTCCCTTCCAACCCAGACCACTCTATGAGTCTATGCTTCAGTATCTATGACTTATTCTACTCTCATTTTTTAGAGACAGCAATGTATTCCCTTCTTTGGGTCAAAATTTCAGGAGCTTTGGGTAAGCTGTACTTTGGTGAGCCTTCAAAAGGCATTCTGAAGATCCCTTCTGTACTGTAGAAGACAGTGTGTCTGAAGAAGGAGGGAAAGATGTAACGTATGTTTCTCAACACCTTTTAATATTTAGAAACTAGCGAAGACATCTGGCCGTTCTTAATACTATCGAAGTAGTTCTACTGCAGCAGTAAAGAGAGTCGATGACCCATTTGGGACCTATTGCAGAGACAGCTATACAAGCACAGAACACAGCTTGAGACTTTCTCAAAGGAGCTGGGACTCAAAATGATAAAACTTAATTGGTAGAAAAAGCAAATCAACAACAGACCATGATCTATAGAATAAACTATGTATTACAGGGGCACAGCAGGTAAACAGATAAAACAGGCACATTTATTTTGCCAAAGATGTCACAGTTTCTACTAAAGGACTGAAGTTCACATTACATGTACCAGCAGTCATGTGTGGAAGTTCTTGAGTGTACCAGATTTACAATGTCTCTTGTAACTCCCAGGGCTTGAACAGCAATCCAGGCCCTTTCCAGAGATCTGATTCCCTCGAACCTCATCTTTCTTCTCCTTCCTCTTCCACATGTATGTTTAATATTTGATAAGCTTGCTCTCAGTCAATTGTTAATATTTCCCTCTGCCACCAGCAGAAAATTAACTTTTCATTAAATGTGTCGATTAGCCAGTTCTGTGCTTCATCAATATTCATTTGTCACCAGAAGCGTTCACTAAGCCAGACCAGAACACAACGAGGACACTAACTGTCTAGAGAGTCCTTCAGCCTTGCAGCTGTTTGGGGTTTTTCAGTTCCCCTGTAGGACGTTCAGACAACGTATTCGAGAAATCAGTTAATTAAAACATAATTCCCAGACACGGGGCGATGGATACTCGGGCTTTGCTGTATTGCTTCTGCTTGTCGCGTTAATAAATCACTGCGATGATCTGATGGTTTTGCTCAGCGTGCGTAGAGGCAAAATGAATTTTGTAGTGGATTTGTTGAAACATACTGTAGTGGAACGCAACTTGCTTTCTTCAAATCCTAATAACTTCAGTTTCCAGGTACTGAACGTGACTACAAGATGTTCTGAATCCCTTTTGGTCTTGTAATGGAGGTTATCGGTTGGCCAGGGCATTAGTTTCAATTTACTGATCGACTTCATGCGATACATGATGCGATGCGACTCCTGACACTCACAACTGCCTTTTGAGTGGGTGCTCTGGCTTTGTTCACCAATTCTTCCTTCAAAAACCTTCCTTAAGAAGCCAAACTAGCTGTTTCGGTGGCACTTCAGACATTTAAATGACTGTCACACACAATCTGTCATCTCCAAGGCCCCCCAGTACAAATGGGTGGATATCATGACTGCCAGCTGTTCTAGAGATGAGAGAAATGAAGCCTTAGAACACAAAGCAAGGACCCCATTAAGCAAGTAGGCAGCATTGTATTTTTCTTGCTAAAAAGTGAATTCTCAAAACAAAAATAACTTGCATGATGACTGTGAAGGGATTCAGTTCAGCAAAGACTGACAGTTGAAAAATGTGCAAGGTGCAAAATGGAAAATACTTAAAAATGGAAAATAGTTAAAATTAATCTGGAAACAAAACGCCTTATCATTAAAAAGAATGTGTTGTTTGTTCTGGCACAAGAACATCTCTGTTAATCTCAATTCTTTTTTTTTTTTAAGAAACAAAACTGGAAAAACTGAATCCTTTTGTCTCCCTTAACACTAGTTGGACCCTGAAAAAAAATTCCAGGTTTTTTCTGCTTTTAAGAGTTTTGGCTCCATCAGAAGCATTGCTGGATGACAAGTTCAACTTTTGCTATTCACAGCTGAAACAAGAGGCAGTTGGCTTTTGTCTGAGATGTTCTTCTTGCAGTGGATTGATACTTCCCTGCCTTTTCCCTTTCTGAAATTCAAATATGTATAAATTATTTCCGACTCTGTCTTGTTCAAGAAGCAATTTCTAGAGGTGGGTAATTTCAAGTCTTTCCTGTTTGCTTGCTGACCCAATGCGTGAAGCCCTCACCAACCCCAAGCCTGCCCTGATAAACAGTAAAGTTTGTAGTTTATAGGTAAAGGTGTTCAGCTGAAAGTTAGTGTCTGTGAAGGAGATTCCAGACAGCTATTCATCCTGGCACTGACCAGGCATGCAGCTGGGCCTGGGTGATTGAGCAACTTGATGCTTTATTTTTATGGGTGCTGTGTAAAATCCCAATCTAGTGCACTCTCTTTTGGTCCACAATGACCAGATGTCTTAACAGAATTGGATGCTTCTGCCTGGATTTTGTGTTCTTCCTCTTTTCTCTGTGGTCCTCAGTTCTTCTCTTGGGTATTGACTAAAGATAAATAAATTACCATGTCTTATTTTCACCCTTTGTTCCATTATGTCCTTGTTTCTGCAAGAAAGTGACTGCACAGCGGGATCTTCCCTGTGGAAGGTTAACAGAGAAGTGTTGTATTTCCAATGTGCCTATGACAAACAGTGTCACACATTAATCAGACCCCATGTGAAGAACTTTCTGTTTATAATCTGCCTCGTGCTATCTCAATTTGATGCTTCCTGGTGCTTTTACTGGGAAAAAGTGAACATCTGATAATTACTCCATCTTCTGACGTAATTTCTGATGTTATGAGACTCTAGTTAGTGATCTCTATGCATGTAAGTATGTACATAAGGTTTGTGTATAATCTATGTGTATGACCCCTCCATCTGAAGAACTACCCTTCCGAGTTCCACGCCTTTCATTCCTACCTTTTGCACTGTATGTAAGCTGACTGATCAAGAAAATAGTATTGAGTCTGCATGTTGGCACACACAAGTGGCATGTCATAGACACTCCATCCCATCCCATAGTTTTGCATCTTGCATTGCAAAATGTACTTTTAACTATTAGCATAAATAATCAAAAGCCACAGAAGCATCATTCTGCTAAAGGAATAGCACCAGAGACACTGTAAGTGCATTCATTACTGAGCTATTTCACTCACAGTACTCTTGACAGTAGGCTTTTGTCTGGGAATTACAGACATGTGTGGCTGTGGCAGGGAGCTGTGCTGTTTCTCTGCCAACCTTATTAATCTACAATGATTTTGGAGATGTGAGGGGTTTTTTTAATGTGTTTGTTTTGAGATCCTTTTTTTCCATTCTCCAAAATGATAGATGTAGAACTAATCCCATAGACTGATGGATGCTGGAGCAATGGACTGAGAGTTGTTCATTTCAACAGACTTATTCTCAGGCACTATTTTTCTGAACTCATACTTCAAACCCATCAATTACAAACTGCTCTGCACAGGGAGCCCAGAAGCAGTACTGTGAGTCCATGTACTCAATCCATGCATAAGAAATTGCAAGATGAGAAAAATGGTCGACAGAGGAGCAGCGGCTTTGTGTGGTCAGCAGTTATAACAATCTTTCAGCAGCCAAACCAAACAGAGATCATTCATTCACAAAGTAAACCTTTATAAAAACTCATGATAATGCTATTGATGACCAGCAGACAAGGAGACCTCTGAGCATTTGGCTAGTCTTACAATATAATAGATGGACTCTAGTTGGCATTTGTTCCTTTATTTTCTCTTCCTTATAGAATCACAGAATCATTAGGGATTGGAAGGGACCTCAAAAGATCATCCTGTCCAATCCCCCTGCAACAGCAGGATCACCTAGACCAAGTCACACAGGAACTCATCCGGGCGGGTCTTGAACATCTCCAGAGAAGGAGACTCCACAACCTCCCTGGGCAGCCTGTTCCAGTGCTCTG